>VXBZ01008151.1:0-16244 GCA_013399135.1 Heliornis fulica
ATTCTGGCTCACCGCGACAGTTTTTATTTGAGATAATGTTTACTTACACAGAGGAGCATGCCCACTGAGTAAGCCCACTCTGAAGGGTTTCTTAATTTCTAAAGGTAAATATTTTGTTATATGTGGAGGAAAGAGAAAAAGGTTGAATATCCAGGAGAAATTGTGAGGAACAATGCAAGGCAAAATCCTGTGAGTCTTCCAAAAGGTTTCTGATTGCAGTGATTATTTTTTTTTTTGGTTTTTTTTTTAAACTATTCCATGTACGTCATAATATATCTTTGGTCACATGTCAGCATTTGTGGTGATGTTGCTGCTGTAATTCTTTGAAAGTCCAATGAACAACATGAGTTACTCAGTTTTTCCATAGTGCCTTTTGCTGAAATGCAGAGGCATATGAAATTGAAGGGAATCCATTTAAACTTGGAGGACAGTTCAGTTGCTATTTTAAAGTGGTTCAAACAATTGGAGAGGTAATTCAAAGAATAGTAATCAGTAATGTTGAAGTATTACCTTTTTCTTTTTTTTTTTTTTTTTTTTTTTTGTTTTNTTTTTTTTTTACAGTTAGTATAAAAGGAACTTTAGGGTCAGCATTAACAATTCTGTGTGAGATTCAGTTTGAATATCATTGAAGATTGTTTCCAACTTCTCTTCCCAAAAGACCTAGCTGAACCTATTTGAAGGTGATACTGAGTTAAAGGTTAATAACAATCGAGAGAGAAATAGAGCAGGGGTGGTGATGGAGGAAGGGCTAACTTTTATGTACTGATTTACTAGCTTTTAGATGTTAATTTGTAACAAAGAATTTTATGAAGTATTGAATTTCACAAACTACTTAACTGTGTTCTCATGTAAATTTAAGGGTTATTCTTTCAGCCTTTGCAGAATACATTTGAAAGTTTACATCTGTGTAGGTGAAGTAATGCTAAAACCAGTCGTAGGTTCATCAGCACAAAATATGATTTGGCACAATTTTGTTTTCATCTTGGAACAACATAATGCAGGATACCGGATTTTGGGATGTGTAGCCATTCTGTAGTGAAATATAAGTCTGTAGCGCAGAACTGTACTGACGAACTTTGTGCAGAATGGAGAACTGAGTGGCTTTTGGCCTGTCGTTGCTTTAGGAAGGGCTAAGAAGTACTTAGTATAGAACTGTATGGAAGTGGCCTGGTTTTACTTACAGAATATTTGTTGTCTAGAACTTAAATGTCTAGCCTAAGCCAGCTCTCTGGCTTCCCTCTGTAACTAATGGAAAGAAGGTCCCTCTGTAGAGCTGGAGCAGTGTGTCCACCACAATGGGGCTGACAGAAAAAGGTAGATAACAGAAATATCCTGTTTCTTTTTGTCTTTCATATATTCTTGCAGTGACTCATTAGGCATGAAAAAAATCATTAGGTGTAAAAAATTACTTACTTGGTTCCTTGGCATAGCACTAATAACTGTATCCTACAAACTTTAGCATGACAGTGGCTATCACCTATTTTTCCTACTTAATTTAAACCATTTTTATAGATACTGTTAGTACTCTGTAGAAGTACCTGCAATCAAATAACCAGCTGAAAGAAAAGATTTCCTATGAGGATCTTATCTTCTGTGATATTTTCAAGTATTTCTAGCATTCTGGTCATTAATGTGGCTCCTCTGTTACTACTCAGCTTTAAGACTTTCTTCAAATTGTACTTATTAAAGTGAAGTTCTTAAATAGGACCTACTGTGGGCATTTTTTCCAAACAAATCTCACTTAATAGGGGAATGCTACTTTGTGAGTTTGATCTTAGCTGTGACCTGTGTCTTAGATGAAATTAAGTGAGCTTAATTTAGCTGAAATTAATTAATAATAATAATTTAAAAAGATAGACAAGTCTAACTTCTCTAGAAGACCCCAAATAGAATGAGAGGAGTGTAAATAATTTTCTTCAGAAGCAGTAGGAGGAAGGCTGTGGCAATTGTGTGTTGGTGTTACCACAGAGCCACTACCAGAAGACTGACAATGTTCAGCAGCTCAGCATATGAGATAATACTATAAGCTAAACTTACTCATTTGCAGTAAAAATGAAAGGTCCAGAAGGGGGAAAAATATTTTAACAAAAGGTTAGTGTACTGTTAGGTTCTGCTACAAAGTTTTAATGTCTGAAGGCCCTGTGTTGAGGGGTAGTACTTCAGAGTGGAAAACATGGTACCTCCCATCCTTTTTGTTTTGTTTTGTTTTTTTGAGGCATGGCTAGTTCTGTATACATGTAGAACAGAGATGAAGAATCCTTATCCAGCAAAGCATTTGATATTAGATCCCAGCCCAAATTTTTGAGTTGTGAAGTTTATCCAATATGGTTTGATCTGAGTCTTCATATACCACAGCACTGAAGTAAAAATTATTAAATCATCTTTTCCTGTTCAGAGAGGGAAGACAGACTTCAGACCTTGCCTTTTGTTTCCATGAAGAAATTATTTAATCTTCTGATAAATAGTTCTGTTTATTTTCTTAAATTATTTTTTCCCCTCTCCCAGCCTCTTTATCTTGTGAGCTGAGAGATTTCTGGGAAATCTAAGGTACTACTATCCTCAACCAAACTACATGAGAAGGGCTTGTAGGAGTCTGCAACAGGTTGAAGATTTAGCTTCCTAACCCACGCAGTCCAAGAATGTATAAAGTCACCCTTTTGTCTTCCTTTGTCTTAGCCTTATCCATAGGCCTAAATCAATTGTGCAGCTCAGAAAGTTACCTCTGTGGACAAGTGACTCTGGGATTACTCAGCAGTGTAAAACAGTATCTCTCCTCCTTCAGATCCATGTACAATCTGTCTCTCTGCCTACACAAAAGCTCTCACTCTCCTTCTAGCTTTCTTCCCTTTTCCAATGTCTGTTGCCTTGGATTTTTAGTTCATGTACTTTTGTTAGGACCAGAGAGTTCTAGTATCATTTAACCCTTAAAACTCCTTTGTGTTTCTGAGTTAGTCTTTTCCCGAGGAAAATCCTCATCCATATCTATTCATCTGACATTCATATGTGGCCAAAAAATATCTCTGGTTCAAAGTCTCTGGCCTCCAGCTTGGCTCATAACAGTCCAAACAGCAAATGCAAGGAAATGTCTGATCATGGCAGCCTTCACCATCTTGTTGAAGACTTCAGAAAAATTCAGCATAGGAACATATTTTGTGAGAATAAATTTAGCCCAACAGTTTTTGGTAGAATTCTGAGCAACTTCAACACTTCTAAGAGAAGTGTTTGATAACTTTATTATATTACCAGCCTTTTGTATGGTTGCTTATTCATTCCCGTAGCATTACATGTTTTACCTTGGCAAGTGAATTTTTGTACAATTCCATCATGATCTAGAAGTCAGAAGGTTTACTAGCACATTAGACTTTAACTGAAACATAACTTGTTTCTGCAATAAGAACAGCCAAGAACTACTTTTACAAGACACTGACCCTGTACACTTCTTAAGGAACTAAGGACTTTTCAACATGACAGCAATTGCCATGCAATCGGCAGGAGGGTTACCTACTTAAATTTGGAAATAAGAATGAGTATCTGTACTTAGCTAAAAGGGTTATTTTAAGTGTGTATCTCTTCCCTTTGTCATTTACTTTTCAATACTAGATGTGTTATTTTCACAAACTGTTTTAGAAGTCGCACATCTTTAATATGGTAGTCTGAAAATAATTCAGAGTAGAATACTGTAATGAATAAAGAAGCTGTTATCTGAAACCTTGTTACTTTTGTACTGCTACATCACAAGATACGATATCACTCTCAGGAAGAGCTCAGAAAAAGTTGAGAGTGTAGTCTTTTTCAAAAGACTTTGCTTACAGGACCACAGTTGTTCAGACAACACATGTGAAGTGATTTCTCCTTCACTGGAGTTCCTTAACTGGAATAGGAGTGGGGTGTGAGCATAGCCAAGACCTTAAGGCCCAAGTCTTTGTTAGGAAGCATGGCTTGGGGCTGTGTTCCAGTACTGTCCAGTGATACCATATTGAGTGGGTATACTAACCTAGCTTTTTTTTTTTTCTGTGNAGAGAGAAATGCCTTTCTCCATGATAAAGCTGTTTTCTTTTATTGCATCCCCACCTCCCTCGTTGACAGTAAAATCCTACTTTGTGTATTTTTGTTCTGTTTTGAAGCTAATTATACTTATTATGTGTCAGAAAGTTTTGTGTTATTTTACTACTGTTTTTTTCTTATAAGTTTGCGGTCCTAATTTTTTCTCTAATCCTTCGCCTGCTTAGTTCATACCTTCAGGTTTCTCAGACTTGTTTTGCTCCCTGTGCCTGAGGATCTGTCTTAGTTCTATTCACCAAGTAGCGTACTAAGCCTCTATTTGCTCCATTCGTGTCCCAGAGTTATTTTGCTGTTCTCTCTCATAGTTGTTGCCTATATTCCTTCTAAACATCCCTGTTGTTATGTGTCAGAAGGCAGCTCTCTGGGCTCTTAGGATGTCACTGGGATGAGTTTCCAAAGAACTCTTGTCAAGTGACATTCCTCAGGGTCAGGAAACCAATGCCCCTTTTTGTTAGTGTACTTCTGAAACCACAGATCCCTGAGGTCCTTGCCATGAAGATAGGATGTTGAAAGCTCTGGAATTACTAGGCCTGTCCTTGCTTCTCAGGAATCCCTCTATAAAATTCAGGAACATGGGGATGTCCTAAGAAAGGCCTCTGGATTTTCCTGTGCTTTGGGAAGGTGCTTGGAGCCCTGTGCCAGGGTTCTGAGTGGTCCTGAGTTCCTGCCTGGCTGTGTGGCCTGGAGAGTCAGCTGGTCTGGCAGAAGGCCCCAACTTGGACAGTGCTCCTGGTGTTGTGGTTCAGCTAAGCACCACACACTGCTCTCTCAGCCCTCCCACAGGAGGAGACAGAGCCCCACAGCTTCCATAAGGACAGTTACTGACACAGCACCACAAAAACAAAGCCAAAATGCACTTAAAGACAAAATAACACCGGTGATAACACTGAGCATTGCAACACCCAACCAAGCCAGAGCAACCTATGCCTCTGCCTGACCAGCCCCTTTTATAAGGACTTGATGTCAGGTGGTCAACTCAGCTCACCTGCACTGGCTGCCCTTGACTCCTCCTGGCTGGAACCAGGACACCTGGTTGAGCAGAATGTGTGTAACTTTAAAAGTAATTTTCTTTCAGATATGACTGTATCTTTTCCAAAGGAGGAAGCTATACTTCCCTAGTTTTATTTGATTGCCTCCAAAAGTCACTAAGAACATAGTGGTTAGACACTGCTTATGGTATATGATCCAGGACAGGTTTGGGGAGAGGAGGAAAAAAATGTGACAGATTTTCATGGAAATAAAAATTTTGTCCTTTAGCTTCTCTCTCAGCTCTCCTCCTTCAGTGAGCTATAGTAATGACAAATAACTGCATCTACTGAAAAGATGCAGCTTTATTATATTCCTTTCTTTGTAGTATTTATCTTTCAGTTAAATTAGTAAGTCTGTATGTAAAGGATTAAAAAAACATCCAAAAAGTGAAGGATTGAGAGAAGGAAAACTAGACAGAGTAAGCAAAGGATTGTTGCTGTTTCAGTGCTGGAACACTGTAGCTGAAGGGTGAAATTCGGGCTTCAGTGGACAGGTTGGACTTTGAATTCACTACACAAGAAATGAGTTTTCCAGGTCAGTTAGCCTCTTGCTTGCTGAAGCCAGTGTGTTTTTAATGAGGAAAAATAACACAGGAAAGGAAGAAGGTAGTTTCTCAGCAACCCAGAACTGACTCATGCTGCCAGCATCATAACTAAGAGTTAGAGCCTTCCAAGTCTCTGTAATGGAGGTTTTTTACTATTTTCAACTTTCTCACCATCTTTTTTTTTTGAGAAATAAATCAGGAAGATACATCCAGGAGAAGCAGCTAAATTATAGTAACTTAGTTGCAGTACAGCAGGGCAAATGGAAAAAGAATTTTTTCTCCTTTTGCATTTCTGAAAGGTTTTATCATAGTCTAGCAATTCCAGAAAGAAAAATTCTTTTCTTAGAACAAGACATAGCCAAACAAGACTCAAACCCTTGTATTACACCTCACTGGTATAGATGATAAGAACCATCTAAGACTGGTGCCTTAAAGGTGGATGCATTAAGTTGTGTTTGCATTGCAATTGAATAGTGGAAATGCTTGATTATTTTTTCCAAGTCATGACATCTAATTTACATAGGTGAAATTCCAAAGCAGTACAGTTAAAACTGGTAATAATTACAAATCACATGTTGGGTGATTAGAGTAACATTAACCTCCACAAAAGTAATATAAATATATGTCTTTTAATTAAACGTAATTTTAGAAGTTTAAGATTGCAAAAAAACCCCCACAACCCAAACCAAAACACCCACCATGCATTATGTCCCACTTGTGATGCCCTAGAAAGCTCGTTTTTCTATTCCCTTTTTTCCTGCTTTATGTATTTAATTATAATGTTTTAGATACTGTTCTAGAAAATTCTGAAAAAAATACTTTATCAACATTAAATGAAGCCAATTGTATTTCACCAGGTACTTAGGTTATGGTACTAGTGGTGCAGTATTGGACTCAGATGCAAGTGTTGCGTTTTTTATCTGATTATTTTTAAAAGAAAAAGGTACCACCTTTTAAATGGCAGATTGGAACTTTTGAAGATCATGCCTAATATTTTGCCTCTTAATTATGGTGTTGGTTTTTTTTTGGTTTTTTTTTGTTTTTTTCTGGGGATGGTCTCTATAAGGCTGGTTCAGAGATGTTTAGAGCTACTTGGCTTCCACTATGAAAATAAATTAATAATGTCTCTTCTGTCAAGAGAGCTGGGCAGGGAAGGGTGTTGGAATGTTGCAGAAAAGATCATATGTTCAAAATGCAAAACTCACTTTCTCCTGGTGATGGATCAACATTTGATATCAGTAAATACTGTGACAGCTTTCTTACTTTTAGGAGGTAGGATGGTGGTGGTTTGACAAGGAAGGAAGGACCTGTGAAGCAGGCACCTCTGGTGGTAGTTCTTCCCTTTTCTGCAGACTGCAGGAAAGAAGTATCAGCATGGGCTATGAGAAGGAGGAAGCATGGCTTCTGTCCTGTTGCTGGATCACTATCATGGAGGCGTTATCTAGGTGATGTTCCCCAAGTGCTGTGTTGTAAAATGGAGAGAGGCCAGTGTGAAGAGGACTGTTGTGGATGTAGCTCTAGTGTCCTGTGATGACAGCATTATTATCTGGTAACATTTAGAATTGAAATATTTTCATGTTACTGTTAAATTACCGCTCATCAGTTCAAGCTCATGGCTTTATCCTCTTCCTGCTCTGATTATTGAATGATGGCCTTCCATTGTCACAGGTGTCTGCAGACAAATTACTGGGTTATTGTGTGTACCCTCAGGGATGAGGTTGGGAAGGACAAGTAATTGGAAGCTGTATTGTGACTGGCGAAGCATCTATAGGCATCTATAGTGTTAGCAACAATATACTGGAACATGCTTCACCAAACTAAGGTGACATTTAGTTGTCTAAAACAGTGGTTAGGCAGGGATGTGCACCTACAATTTCATATTTGCAGTTTGCTTCCTGGATGTGAGTCTCAAGCTTGATGAATCTTGCAGTGAAAGTAACTGAGTTACTAACAGTGTAGACAGCGGGGCTGGTTCCAGGTTTCAAGGTCCTTCCTGTTAACATGTTTGTTTAGTTTGGTGATATTTTAGGAGAGTGGAAAACACTTCCACTTACGAGAATGGAAATGGAAAATGGCCATAGGAATCATCTTCACACAACACGGAAACTAAATATGAGGTCAACTGGGAAGAGTTGGCTGAACCTGTGGGCCTGATCACTGGTCACTTCTGAACATCTGCTGCACACCAAAGGAAGTATTTTGATTGCTGCTTTTCACTAGGTGAGCTTTTGGGTTCAAGTGAACTAACTGATCAAGAGACAGATCTCACTTCTGTTTATTTTTCCACTTTCAAATTGTTTGAAACAGTCTGAGACAATATGAAACCACTTTCTCTCATGAACGTCTGCCAGATATAACTGCATTATAATGGCATAAAATTATCTGTTGCATATATTGCATAGTCATAATGCGGAACAAGTAGTACCATGAGGCCAAACACATAAATTAGATAACCTTTGCATTAGCATCCTGTGGCTCTATCAGATGAGCAAATGCCACGTAAGAAAGAATGTGAAAGAAACCATGAATTTTGCTCTGAGTTCATGTCTGTAAATTTCAGTTCCCTCTGCCCCACAAAAGCCATTTACTTGGATTTTTGCAGTCCCTATTGTGGCTTTTTGTGCCTTTAGAGACATCCCTGAAAACTGTTGTGGCTTAGACTACTAAATTAGTTTTTTTGTATTTTGCAAACAGACTTGTTCTGTACCAGCTAAACTCATTCCTAGACACAAAGCCATGCTTTGCCTGTTTAAATCTTGCTCCCTCGTTATTTGTAGTCAGGAAGTAGATGGTACCAATTGACTTTAGACTGTTGTCCTTGTCCAATAAGAGTGGGCTTTTTGCTCTGTACCTGTAACGCTCTTTACTTTTTTCTTCCTGTCCTGAATTATTTTGGTTCCCTATGACACCCTGAACCTTAACTTCCTTTTCTGTTCTTTGTTCATATGAAGTCAAGAGCATTCTTCTTTTCTGTAGTGCTCGGATTTTTTCCCTTGTATATCTTTGGTTTCAGTTTTCCTTTCATTAATTTTCTCCCGATAATCTAACCAATTTGCAGAGAGAATGGGATCAGTCCTTGCTTTCTGAATTATCCCTGCTCATTCTCTCTCATCCTAGTCCATCCTCTTCCTTTACCACTGGCAGCTGCACAAGTTTCATTTGGCATACAGTCATTGAGATTGTGGAGTCTGATTTCAGTCTGCTTCCTTATTAAATAAGTAGTACTGCACTCCTCCACTGTGCAACATTTTTCAGTCTGGATGTATTCATGCTACCTTCCTGCCTTGACTATCATGACTTCTTTATTCACTTGTCTCCATCTCTGTCTTCTGTTATCCAAAGGCCCATGACGAAACATCTTTTTTTCTCTCCTCCCATGCAAGACAAGTCTTTGTGTTCTGCAGATGTCATCTTAGATGCTTGATTCTCGTATAATAAAATTTTACCCTCCAATCTAGGCACAGCAAAGCTCTGCTTTCTTTAGCTCATTTATTTTTCAGTACCTTTCTGTCCCCATTCTCTTGCCAAATAAAAAGTTTAACCCTTTGCTGTGTTAGAGGGAAACTATTTTTTTTCATGCAAAGCATGTTATCTGTTAGATATATGATCAGGCTTGGCTGTGTGCTTCTAGTGCTGAAGTAGAAGCTAGTATGAAAGCCAACCATGTATGTCCTTGTATTTATCAGTTCTTTACATTAACTAGTGAATGACACTGTGTATAGTAACAAGGATAAGAAATTTTGGAAAGATAGTATATAGAATTAGACTTATTTCCCTACATGTCTTGCATCTTTTACTTCCCATCTTATTTTACCTCACTGCCTGGGTATTTCAGGCTGTGAGCTCTAGATAAGGGTTACTTAGCTTTCCTTGCTTCCAATCTAGCTTTATAGTATATTTTAAGTAAAGATATGTAGTTTTACTCACTAACTCCCAAATATTGGAAGCTGAGGCAGGCTTTACTATATCAAAGTTTTGTAAGAATTTTCTTGAGAGACTGAGTTGCTCTGGGTGACTGTTTTGAAGATCTAATTTTATTGTTGTTTGAACAGTTCTCCCTAACCACTTGTTATGATTTTTACAGAGAATAGAGCCAAGTTTTTTTTATGTTTGGTGTTTTTTTTTCTTTCATATATTTTGCTTTCTTGGCCACTTGTTTTGAACTATACATCTGCACTTTGGAAGTTTAAGGATGTTTCTTTTAATAGTTGAGAAATTATGTAGAAGTTGAATGTCTGGCAATAATTGTGTTGTCTGAATAGAAAGTCTTTCTGATAAGTGGTGGGTTCTGGGAAGGACTTGATTTTATACTGTGGTTTTGAAAAAAAAAAAAAAGTCCATATCCTTTAGTTTACTATTCTGTTGCTTTCTTTATTTTATTATTTTTTCATTGGAGTCTTTAGCCAACAAAGACACCTGCTTATTTGCTTTTTGCAATTTTTAGTGCCTTGAGTTTCTGGGGAATTTAATTAAAAAAAATAAAAAACAATCCAAAACAAAGAACCCTCCTTTCAGTCTGAATGCTATGTAGAGTTTTAAAAGAATTGAAAATTCAGTTATTCTCTTGCAGAAATAAATTCTATTTATTGTGTGTACTTGGATATAAATGGATGTGAATTGGTTCAGTTTGTGATGCACAATCAGTGAATTGATTATGGCTGTTTTAAACCTTTAGAAAAACAAAGTGACCTTGAGGGGGGAAAAAAAAAGAGCTGTTTGATTAGATTATCTGTGGATGTGAGGCAGGGAATTCGTGAATGATAGAAAGAACTTCAAAATGAAAGATGGTTAAAGGAAAGGAAAATGATGAACAAAGCCTGTTAAACTGCTGATCTCTCTTTTTCTCCAGTGCATTCAGCTCAGTGATTTAATTAGATTAAGTCACATCAACCCTGATTGCTGGAAGGACTAAGCAAAGTGTGGAATTGCAATAGTATTTGTATAGCTGGGTTTGGCACTTGCAGACTACCCATGATGGTGGGGTGCTACTGTTTGAAGCTATTTTCTGACTTAATATCAGCCACAGGTTTGATTTCTTTTGTAGTGTGTGTAAATTCAGCTTGTAGTTAGAAAGGTATATTGAGGAAAAATATTTTTTTTTAATAAAACACCTGCAATAACTGACAAAACCTATGAAATTTGGCATGTACCATATATTTTGGCATTTACCTTTTTGTCAGGAGCTTCTAGAAACTGTATCTTTGTGTAAATAGGAGGAAATCAGATACACTAAGGAACAATTTTTACTTTCAAAAATGTCTCAGTTTCTCTTAATGACCCCTTATGAACTTCTTAAATGCATCTGTCACTTACCCAAAAATCATTCTGACAACTCAAGTGAACTGTCCTCTGCTAATCATGACCAAGTCCTACATCTCATTCTGTACTTTTCACCTTCTCTTCAGAGACACTTTTTTTCCTTGTTTTTCCTTGTTATCTTCTGCTGGGTCATTTTTATTTATCATCTCAATTCTTTGCCACACAAATTATTCCTCCAGCAAGTTCTTGGTGTCTCCTGTTAATTCTGTTATGATGTCTTTCAACAATTAATCTGCTCTAGTCTGTAACCATGGCATCCTCATACATGGTGCACTTTTTCCCATCCCTTTATAGGACTTCCGAGTCCTCCTTTCTCTAGTCCTTTAATGCCAAAGGGTTCTAAATTAGTGATTTATTCCTAATTAATCCTTAATAAGTGGCTTATTGTATTTTGATCTGAGCAGCTGCAATCCTGTGAATGAGGCCCAACAGATTTTCTTGAAGGAATAAAGGTAAGGGCCAGTTACTTGTTTTGTTGTTTGAGCCACACACAACACCCCAACACTATGTGTTTTATTGTGGGGTTTTTTACATGAAATTGCTGTCAGGTTCAATTAAGGTAATAGTTTGGGTTTGGAGAATTGTACCTAAATTTGCAAAACCACACTGTGTTTTCTTTTCCTACCTCATATAAAATTGCTTGATAATTGAGATGCTCCTCTGTGAGGTATGCAGCATCTGAAGATGTGGGTATTAAGCTATAAATCTCTGATTTTTACCTCTCAGGAGAATGTCATAAACGTCAAGTAATAAGAGATGCTGAGAGTGATACACTCTTGGTCTAACTGTTTTGCCTGAAGCAGAGATCAAGTGTCCCAGTATCAAAACTCTAGGTTTATTCTGGCCAATAAGGTTTTTACACAAAATGGAAAAATGGAGACCAGGATTGAGAACCTTGCTTGAGCCTGTGTTGCTGGTATGTTGAGATCTGAATTTGACTCAAAAGCGCGCTTTTTTTTTTTTTTAAAGTCTTTATTCCTACATGTAATATTAGAAATAATTAATATTGAGTCTTCTGGGCAGTTTTTGAGGAATACAGTGTAATAGGACTCGTTTCTGTACATATGCTCCTTCTCTGAGGAGATGAGGGTGTATAGCTGGTTGTGCTAGTTCTTTTTCTGCAAAACAAAATTAATGTTTATCCATAGTTCTGGTGTATCAGATCGCTAATGTAACCTCTCTCTTTTTGAGAAAGGCTGCCCTCTTTTGGATATAATTAGAACTGGCTTAATTGTCAGGACTGCAGTACAACTAATTGAGGTTCTGCTTTGTCTGTAGAAGCTGCTGAATTTCCGTGGATATCTGTGGTGAGCACCATATTGATACAAAATTCTAAGTAGCTGTGGGTTTTCTATGACAGTATTAATCGGCATTTTCAGAATGAAATTAGTTGAATAAAAGTTTTATGTATATGTTTGTACTGTTATATATATGGGCTGTGTGTATATATCTATATCTAATATATATCTATATCATACTTTTAAGAATATGGAAATATGATAGGGCTTTCTTTATTTCTAATATTTTTTCATTCTGGTAAAATTATGTGTGTCAATGCCTTCAGCTTTTTTTGCTCTACCAGTTCAGAGTTTTTTTCTTGTTAAATCTAGATTGCTTTTTAACATTTCTTCTGTTTTAAAGATTCTATTTTTGTCAGTTTTTAACTCCTGCCCTAACCAACATAATGCCAATAGCTTTGATCCTTCAGCATCATAAACTGACACAGGTAATTAAAGTTTCAATAGGGTTGTTTGGCAGGTGAGAAACCAGTTGCCTAGCAGGGCTTTAAAAAAAGTGCAGTGAGGGAAGTGGTGAAGTTTGTCACTCAGTTCTGGGTTCAGTTCTAGCAAATGCATCCTGTAACCTGTAATCACCTGAATGACATTTGAAGACCTACATTAAATGGATTGATTGCAATTCACTCCTGAAGGAGCAGATCTCATCAGAAGGGCCAAGAATTCGGCCAGGAATCTCCAGCTACTGGTTCAAAGCCTGGCACTGAAACACTTGGTAGTGTCACAAATACATCTGTTCAATTAAAGTAGACAGTCTCCATGCTTCACCAGGCTAGTGGGAAAAAATCTGGGTTTTATACTTCAAGGTAGCGCAGTATTAACTCATTTCAGTGTTTAGAGTCTACGTAAATAAGAATGTCTGTGTTGTTTTAGTAAATTCAAATGTGATTGTTTATAATGCTGTAATGTTTTAAAGACTTTGTCATGGAAGATGATCATGCTGTGCTGAATTTTCACAGCATGTCTTTACTCCAAGGAACATTCATCCTGTGCAAAAATGAGATAAATTGATGGATATAGAGAGCATACTGCAATAGAGCTACAGCATTGGTCAGCAGGACAGACACAAAATTCCTGATCTCTTTCACAACCAGCTAGATTGTCATTCTGACATAGTGTTTTGACTTCAAAATACCCATGTGATTCTGTGTACCATGTACATATGATGTTACTGGAATACTTGGGTTGTATTGACAATGCAAACTAAACACAGAAAGTGTAGTCACCACCTTGCTAAATCATGTGTACTTTATTTCCTTGTTAGATAAAGCTGCCCCTTAGCAGCCTTTCCCATCATCTTTGTTTTATTAATGAGTAGTTTTGCCTTGCATTTTGAAACAGGCCATTCCTCTTCTGGCAGATTTTGCTTTCTGGGGATACTAATGCTGGTCGTGTATGAGACAAGTGATGACTCTCAACATGGGAAACATGTGTAAGTAATTTATGAATTAAAGCCTTTTGTAGGCTATTGAACAAACACATCCAACTTCATTAGAATGGGGTTATCCAGTTATATATTTTTAAAAGAAACTATTTTCTTTTTACTTTTAAAAAAGAGACTCTTTTCTATTACTTGTATTTTTTTGGAAGTGGTCCAGCCCAGGGTCTCTTTCACCACAGAATGGTGACAAAGAAGAAATTCTGTCGGGTTGTTTCTGGTTTTCCCTTCTGTTTAACTCTTTCATTGTTTAGAGCTTCTATTTTATTTTCACAGTGGACATGCTGGTGAAGTGGAACAAAATTTTGGTATGCTTCAGGATAGTAAGTCTGTAGCTATGAAATCTAGCAGTAGAATGTTTTAGTTACTCCTCTGGTTCCAAGATAAAGATTAAAGACTGTGAAATATAGTTGCTTTTGAAGTTACTGGACAAATAACTTATTGCTCCGTCTATGTACTTGCTTTAGAACTTCATTTATGACTAAGAAATTTGATTATTTTCAAAGAAAACATATAAAACTCAATATTAATTTTGTATTTTAATTTTACTTGTAAAATTAATCAGAATGGTTAAAGCAAAGGTGAGCTTGGAGGCAATATAGCCAAAATCTAACTTAGCTGGGGATACCTCTGCCTTTAGTTCTGGAGATATTCTCAGAAAACAAATGCTTGGAAATTTTGCTGCCTAGATTAGTCAGCTTTGTTGTGGAGTTTTTCAAAGACACATCTCTGCCAAAATCCATTTGCTGAATAGCTTGAAGTAAATAGGTAGATCGGAGTCATCTTGTAAACAACTTCATGTATGTAGTCCAAGAATTGCAGTACAAAAGAGTACTTAAAAATTGCAGTACATTTTCTGTGTTGTTCTTTTGTGGTTTTCTTTTTTTCTTTTTTTTCCCATTTGGATTAGTTACAGGATGAGGCAGAGTAAGAAAACAAATGTGTGATTTCATTGGAAACTTGCTAATGTTTGATATTTTTAATGCCCTTTAATACAATTATTGTGTTAAGTGTTGGCTGGCAGAACAAATGGAAGGAATCTATGTATTATCAATATTTTAGATTATTTTCTTCCTATCCTTCTTTTAGGGAAAATTTGTATTTTAAGCCTGTTTTATGCAGTTCCATTTTTAGTATCAATAAAAAAACTAAACACCAGTCTGATAAATAAGATTTTGAGTTTAGTTTGATTCCATACACCTATGAGGGTGCAACTTGTATTCTTATCAGATCTTGGGTGGCATTTCCCTTGACTTCTCTGCCCCCTATTTTCACAATTGATACTTCTCCTTGTGCTTTTGAATTCTCTCACTTGTGGTGATCCCTCTTCCACCTCAAAGCTGCAGATTTCTCTTATCCACACCATTTATTTCCACACTGCTTTTTCCTTGCGACATATGAAATTATTCTCTTCTGTAAATGTCAAGGCATCCAATGTCTCTTCTGTGCTGTGTTGCTTTACCTTTTATTAATTCTTTCTCTGAAGGACATTCCTATTTATGTCAGAGATCATCTTTCTATACCCTGGTGGTCTTTCTAGGACCACTGCCAAACTTATGCCTCCCTTTTCTGAGCTCTCCAAGAAGTCAGGACCAGGCCTGTCGTTCCTCCTTTATTTTGTTGTGGCCACTGTGACTCCCTACTGTCACCTTAGCTAATTTATCACATCTTACACTGAAGGATCTAAAGGCCTCAACAAAGTTAGGAAGATTGAAAGTAGTTGGTAATAGCAAACTTCTAGCAGGGTGTAGTGTTGATTTTGAACCTCTTAAAGGTTTGAGAAAGGTGGAACGAGTGGAGATGACAGTATGTTTGGAAATGTCTGTGCTTGAATTCTGTGATTTACTGGTGTGTGCGCCACGAGGTGCAATGTGCAGTAGATGACTTCTTTTGCAATATCATCCTTATCGTAATAAGAATTTCTGTTTCCGGAAAAGACGCTTTTAAAGGGGAATATCCCAAAACTAGCCACTTAAGTGTCTTGTGTGCATGTAGTTGTTGAGTTCTGGGAAATCGTTTGGAAAATCAAAGCATTCTTGTCCATGTGTGATGAGGAAGTAAGAGGTACAGACCTGATTGGTGTTTTTGTTTTATGGTGGTCAAACTCTAGGCCTTCCCAAATTAGACACTTTCCTGGGACTTAGCAAAACAGCCCTGAGGGTGTCCTGAGGTGCCCTCAGACTGCCTTCCTTATCTATGGGGAACAGCCTCTCTGCTCTCTTGGTTCTGCTGCTCAGAGAGCTCTGCAGTGCCAACACTGCACAAGCCCTCCCTGGTTCTCAATGAAAAAAAAAAAAAGGTTTAAATGCCCAGCGCAAGGCAGAGGATGGGGCAGATCAGATTCTCTCTCGGTAAAGGAGTAAGGAGAAGGCGACACGCTTTCCCCATCAACTCCCCCCTTTCCTCCCTATCTCTTTAGCCCACATTCCTTTTCCTGCCCAGCCCTCCAGCGCTGCCTAATCTCATTTACAGGGGCTGCTGCCAGCTCTGCTGTCAGCTGCAGTTTCTTGGCCGCTGTTTTCGGTGAGCGAGCCGAGAGCGCCGAGGAGGAGGAGGG
>VXBZ01008151.1:23964-42564 GCA_013399135.1 Heliornis fulica
CCCCTCCCCCCCCACCCCCCCACTGGGAGCCTGGGGGAAGTGAGCAAACAGCTGTGTGGTTGTTTTTGCTGCTGGCAGGGTTAAGCCATGGCATACTTAAATAAATAAATAAAGTGAATAAAACTTGTTAAAAACATGTCTGTTTTCCCAATTCAGGACTACAAACCAGTCAAAGGATAGTTACAATTTTTAGTGTAGGATGCACTGCACAAGCTTCTTCGAATCATTGTGTAAAAGCTTCTAAAAGAAAATAAATTTGCAAAGCTAAATCCTAGGTTGGGTCTTGAAAGAAAAAATGCCACCGGTAGAGTAAGTTTCATTGATTTTTGTGCAATATAAAACTTTTCAGACAAAACATTGGGGAAAGGTAAAAGACTGCAGATTTTTAATAATGTAGAATGTGACCAAAAGTTGCTTTTCAGCTGTCTCTTTAAAAAATAGAGCATTTAAAAAAGAGATGCAAATGATTATTCTTTGTGTTACAGATGGATAAACTGAGGTATGACAGTGACATGTAGAGCAGTTGAAAAGCTAAAATTTCACTCCCTTCCTTTTTTTTTTTTAATTCTCCCCCCACCCTTTTAAATAGAGCCAGTAAGTTTCTGCAGAAGAGGGGCTGTTAGGGCTGAGCTTGCAGAACACTGCCTGGCTTAGAGTCGTTCTTTTTTAAAAAATGGAAACAGATTGCAGTAGTAGGGGGAAGAAGCTGGAAATGTAGGAGGATACCTTTTGTCGAATTTGATCAAGGCAAGAAAAGTCTGGATTTTAATAGTGATAATATGAACCTTACAGAAATTAATAAGGGAAGAAAGCTTAGAGGTTGGTGGTGGAGGAGGATGTCGACCACCTTAGAAAAACTTACTTGAATGACACTTTGAGATGATGGTGCAGTGGAGAAAAAGAACACATACAAATTTCCTTGGTGAAAGGATGAGCTGAGAATTTTCATTTTTGGTCTTGATTGCCACCAGCTATAAAAAAGAGTTGGAGATAAAAAGGATGAGCTAACAATTAAAGTACATGTTGATTATAAGTAACTGGAATAGATACAGCAGGAATGAGGTTGGCTGGGATGACACAGGGGACATTAATCCTTGGAGCAGAACTGCCTGAGAAGCAATGTTGAGAGCTGTAGCTTCATCCAGAGAATGAGAACTGCCTGGGGTTAGTGCAGGAGAGCAGGCTGGCCGAGAAATGGAGCTGTAGGAATGGGCATAGAGCATCTCATAAAGCCACTGTAACTGTCAACGAATGTTTTTCTAGATAACGTGGGAGCTCGGCATTTGGACTCTTCAGCCTCCTAAAATTTGAGGCCTATTTTGTCCTCGTGTCTGTCTATGTTTGAAAGGTTCCTTTGTCAGATGCTGCTACGGATTTCTCTCAATTTGTTTGTAATGCTCTGTGTATCTCTGAGAAGACAGCTTTAGGGGCTGGGCTTTAGAGAAGCTGCTTTGTCTGTGAAGGTGATCAGGGCACCAACATCCATAGACATCACTTGTGCTCTTTGTTCCTGTTGTTTCCTGCTCTTCCTTCAAATATGCTTCTGTCTAAAAGTTAATTGCTGACGATTAGGAGCTGGAGAGATGACATAATATATATTTTATCTGCATTTTTCCAATGAATATGCCTATTTTTCAAGGGTTTTTATAATTCTGATATTTCCGCTCAATGGAATTTATACTCAAGGATATCCTTGACTGCCATTAAATGAAATTAGAAATACATTAGATCAACAGTATCATTCAAATAAGAAATCAACATATCATGTATTCATATCAAAGATGTGCTGGTTTAATTTCCAAAAAGCCTTAAGCAAGAGCTGAATAACCCCCAAGGACTGTCCAGATAGAAATTGGACCATCACCAAGAAATCATCACTCTCCTGGCATACTCATACTGTTTTTAACCGAAACTGAGTAAAATAGGAATTTTGAAGGTGTATTAACTCCTGAATCACTTCTGCTGGAGTTGTGTGTTTGCTTTCTTCATCCTTTGACCTGTGCTGAATCCTGTTTGACTAGTGTAGTGTTTAGTGGTAGGGAGGAAGGATTGTGCCACAGAGGAAGAGAGCAAACGCACGGTATCTTCACCATGCAGTGCAGATGCACAAGGATTATCTAGTTGAAAGTCAAAATTACTCCCTGTAACGCCAAAGGATTTTTCTTTCCTCTCTGTTCCAGTTATTCTTGATGACGTAGATGGTTGTATAATGGCAATGTACATGTATGTGTTTGCATATGTACTTAGAGTATTTCAGTAGCCTAATCTAACAAACAGATTGGCAGTTATGAAATCCTCTCAGCAGTGTGCCATGGGACAACGGTGGGGTGGGTCTGCTTTTGTTATGGAGTCTGTTGGGTCAGGACCCTTACTGGCATCTTGTTTTTGTGGCCGTTATGCTTTTGTGACTGTTCTTTGTTGTTTATTAATTAGTAATCTGTGATGTAAAAAAAAAAAAAATAATAAAAAAAAATATGTGCAGCCTCCATGGAACATGGAACTTACTCTGGAAGAAATATTATGCCAGCCAGGCTCCACTTTTATTGTAATCTGATTATAAATTCATAATTTATCCTAACTGTATAGACATGAACAAAAAAATAGAGGGCATTTAACTATATAACAGGTTTTGAAAATGCCATGTATATGGTGTATCACTATTGTACATTGTCTTACATGTTGTAAAAATGAATTGTACTGAAGTATTTCAAATAGCTGTTATTTCAAAGTGCCCTAAATTCCATCAGAAACCCACCATTTTTCTGATCTACTTTTATATCAGGATGAATAAGCAGTTTACTGAATGTCTTTTAAAAGAAAGACATATTAGTACAGTTTAACACCTACATTTCTCTGTACTATAAACTGTAAGAAGTGTTATTCTTCTGTGAGCTAGGTTTAGCCGTCACGTAGATTCATGGCATCTCTTGATATAAACAGAAGCCATGCAGTTGCATTTGATATAGAATCAATATCAAAAAGAAGAATGACAAAGCTTTATAATAAACTCTCAAAATTACACAAACTTGAGGCAGGTATTTTACAATAAGAATTCTATTCATGTTTTACATCTTTGTATGGAGGAGAAAATATAGGACACTTTGTAACTGTACCACAAAATTCCTGCTGTTGGCATATTTAGTGCTGCAGGCATCTAAGTGTGATCTGAAGAGTAAGTTCAAAATCATAAAACAGGATGGCTTCTTAGTAGCTAATGGAAAACTTAGTGTATGAACAGTTCTACCATACAGGGATATACTGAGATTTCTATCTGGCTTGAGTAGTTTATTTTAGCTGTGTAGTCTGTAGAATGCATGATCTGCAGTAGAATTAAACTCATTTGAGTGAAATTCTGTGAAGATCAGATGTTTACTTTGTACAGAGTACCTTAAATATATCCAAGTGCTACTTTAGATGGTGAAGTACTATGTCATAGGAATGCAGACAACTAAAATACTGTAAACAAGAAGAGTTCTACCCAGCTGCTCACAGTATTACTAGCTTTCAAATATATCTTTTTTTTTTTAAAGTTACTAAGCAACGACAAATCTCATTCAAGTCACTAGGAGCTAGAGGTTTTTAGTACCTTTTCATAAATCACATTTGTGACTCTGTGGAATCATCACAGTATCTGAATGAAATATTCAGGCTCTGGCTCCTGTGGTTTGGAGGAAACGCCAATGTCCATCTGAGTCGAAGAGCCACACTAATGCCCTGTAAAGTTAATGCACTGGTTTGGTTTCCAAGAGGGTAGAAAAATACCTTTGGCCTGTTTAAACCAGAGAGAAATGTTTTAGTGCTTTATATTTGTTCATTTCTTGAAAATGTGTAGTATGAGAACAGTACCTCTGCTATGGGAAAAGCTTTCCTGGTCTTGGTTTCTCTTTGCCATCAACTCCACTTCTGTAGCCTTACTTTTGGATGTTGAAGTTCATGTTCAGCTGGTTACTGAACACACTGTCCTGCTAATATATGAAGATAATGTTGGCGTCTCATTTTGAGGTACATTAGGAAGGAGAGTGTATGGATATGTTCTATTTATATAGATATGTTTGCATTTACCTGTAATGCATCTGCAGCTGTCAGGCCATTAATCTGTTAACAGAAACTGCTGTGTGTAGTTGGCCATACATCCCATAGCCAGTGCTGTGGCTTCTGGGGTTCTTTTGGCTTAGTCTTTTTTTTTTTTTTTTTTTTTCTGTCTAGAAACTGAGGGCTAGTTTTGATTTCAGGACACTGGACTTGATAGTCCTTTGTATTTCCGTATTCCAGTGTTTAGGAGCAGTGGAAAATAAGACATGTTGTACAGCTATAAACATGTAACCATGGGTTACCTCTGAAGGTTCAGCCTTTTCTTCCAACTCATTGATGTCTGTTATCTAAATGAAGGAGAACACAGATGCTGAGACATGAGTTTCTGTTGTCTGGAAGGGTGTTAGCAGAGGGCTTTGACTTGCCATCCTTTTTCTTTTGATCTACCAATTAATTAAAATTTATTTAATTAATTTTGAAATTATTGTTTCTCCTTTAAACAGGAATTCTATACCCTTTGTGTCCTGTGAAATAGTTTCTCTAAATTGATTATTTTACGTGTCTTATTCCTGGTCACTCTGGGGAGTACAATGGGTTCAAGGAACAAAATGTGGCGTGTGAAGCACTGAAAGAAAATTATTCAGCATCACCTCAATCTGTCACTTACAACATGCTTACCTTCATGTGAACTCTGCCACTCTGTCTGGCCAATATGGCGAGAAAAGCAGGGTTGAACGGGACTGTGCTGGTGCTTCTGGAAATGGTGTCCAGGTTCACTAGGTGGTGCTCTTCCCCATGGGTAGTGAATAACCATCCCATCGGGATGCTGTCAGAGATCCTCTTGAGGACCGAAGAAATGCTTATCATGTAACCAGCATCATCTATGCTAGGTGTTGATGCTGGTATCCCAGTCAAATTGTTGATCAAGTCTTTAGTGGTGGTTTTAATTCACTGATGCTTGTTCTGGTGTTTCCAGTGTGGGAAGTCTCTATTGTCATCATTTGTTTATCACCACACATAAACATTGCTTTTTATCACCTGCACTTGTGTTGCATGCAGGAGGCTTAGTGTCCTGTTGGCAGTCTGAAAAGATAACTTCTTTGCATAAAATTTGCAATCTAGGTATAAAACAAGAGGTCGAAAAGTGATTTGGGGAGCGTCATCAGAACAGGCTGAGACTGGGTGATTTCCTTCAATTTTCCTTCAGTGTATAAAATGGTATTTGCAGCACCTTCAGAATAGTATCTGTGAATAGCCAAAATGGAAGTGTAGCTTGCTACAACTTCAGTTGTTTGCATGATTTGGTCCAAATGAAAGTGGTTTTTGTTCTTTGTTATCTTGACAGGCCTTAGCAAGAGGAAATATGTTTCTGTGTGTTCTCACCTTTCTCACTTTCTGACCTTTTAATATAAACCATATAGATACAGTAAATGGATTTTACCTGTGTAGTCCACAGTTGACATAAATCTATTCATGTTTGCTCTATTGTTGGTTACACTTAAACTACCTCTGTCCTATTCTCTCTTGCAAGCTATCCTAAATAGTACTTAGAAGATGGCCTCCTTACGTGCTTATGTATTGGCCAGCTAGACTTCAGCATGTTACTAGAAATGGCCACTGTGCTGTATTACTGTTTTGTTACTCTGGATGAGTACTTTCTTGAACAATTGAAGCATTAAGTAGAAGCAGTTGAGGGGGAAAATGCCCTCCTATAGTTTAGTGGTTTTTTTCCTTTTAGATTTATTTTAAGTTCTCTCCCATTTGCCTTGTCGAAGTGAAATTTTTGCTTTATTTATGTGGTCCTAAGTGCAGAGTAACAGTTCTTATTCATGTTATTAAGATTCATTCCTGCTGTGGTTTAACCCAGCCAACAGCTAAAACAATGACACAACCATTTTCTTACTGCTCCCCTCCCAGTGAGAGGGGAGAAAGAATAAAAAATGAAAGAAAAAAAAAAGTAAAACTTGTGTATTGAGATAAAGACAGTTTAATAGGACAAAAAAGGAAGATAATAACAAACTAATACACCAAATGATGCACAGCACAGAAGCTGACTGCCCACTTTCTGGTCAAACCCCAGCTATACCCTGAGCACAGCATCATATGGTATGGTACATCCCTTTGGTCAGTCTGGGTCAGCTGCCCTGGCTGTGTCCCCTCCCAGCTTCTTGGCTGCCACCTGCCTTCTCGTATGAGAAGCCTGGAAGTCCCTGACTGCTTGGCCACAGCTAAAACCAAAACGTTGGTGTGTTATCAACATTCTTCTCACCCTGAATCCAAAACCCAGCACTATACCAGCTGCTAGGAAGAAAGTTAGTGCTATCCCAGCTGAAACCAGGACAATTCCTTGAAAAGTAGCACCACACCACACTATATAGTTTCTGTGTTGGTGAAATGGTACAGGAGTTCTTAAATGGTGGTGTCCTGGTGGTACCATGGTAGTGGTGTGAGCTACGGCTTTCTCCAACTGAAGTAGCTATATTATAGCATGAATTTGATTAAATAAATATTTTGTTGATATTTTCCATTTTTCCTTGAAATCAAAGTAATGATGATTTTTTAATCTTCTACAGGCTAAATAGGTTTTCATAATTGACATGTACATTTTGTAACAGATATTAAGGCAGTGAATGACCTCTGACAGGTGATAATAAGTTAGATAAAAGATACTAGCTGGTGTAACACATTTTTTCCTGAAGGAAGAAATGGATGGTGTTTTGGGAATATGATCTGCATTAGGACACTGGGAAGGCAGTGGCAGATTATGCTACCAGGTTATGCTGAAATGCAACAGTAGCCATACTTTTTGTTAATGCTAGGATGATTTGTGATGAGTGGTCTGTTACATCACTCTTGTAATCTGTCAGATCTCAACTGATTGCCTCCCTTTAAGACTGAATGTGATGATGCAGAGAGAGGCTTTGAGTGTGGGGGAAGGAAGGTTAAGTCTAGGTTGTGCTGCTGAATGCTTTTTGAATAAATTACTCTGTATCAAGCAAGCTGAAAGGCATATGGGCACTTTATGCTTAACTCTTCTGGATGTAGATAAGAAACATACATGAGACATTTATTGTAAAAGTAGACAACCTCTCCCCGCTCTGAGTAGGAAGATTGAACCACAGAAATTCTTCATTTGTGCAGTGCTGTAAAAACTGTAAATTCCTTATGGCTGGTGAATTCTTGTGACGTTACCAGCATGTGGTTTGCTTAAGGAGAGTATCTAAAAATCAGGTGTTACATTTAGAAAAGTGGGAGTGGGCACATGGATATGATTCAGAGTTCTGTTGTGCTCTTTGATGAAATGGTAGTAATTTTGTGCTTCTGTTTCCCATTTGTAATTTGGAGATAATTCAGATTGATTATGAAGAGACATTCAGAATAAGATTAACTATTTTTTTTGCACAGTGTATAGTATAATGATGGCAGTATTGTAATAACAAATAGTGTCTTACTTTTCTGATACACCTCTTTTCCATTTTTTGTTGTTTTTGTTTTTTTCCACAATTCCACTGTGATTTGTGACAGATCTAACCTTTGCATTTCAGACTAACAGATTTTTGAGTGAAGTTCCATCAGCCTGGAGAACTTTGACTCCCAGTGGAGTGTTAAGTGGTGATACAGTTGCTAAATCTCCACATGGTGTGCAGAGAGTATACTACCTAGGGCCATTGCTTCTGTTTCTTTACCTGCCTCAAAATCTTCCATGAGTGATGACAGAGGGAAAGGGGATGTACATGACCTACAGTACAGGCCCATCTGTGAAGACCAGATGGCATCTGTAACAATTTTTCCAATGATTTGGTTATTTTCTCTTCCATTTCCTGTAAATTGTCTGGGGGAAACTCATGTGCTGAAACAAGCAAGAATAATGGAAGCGCTGACCTTTATTGACGGAGTGGCATTTTGTGCTTTCTGTCCACTGAGCCTAATCTCACTCCTGAAACGCCTATAAGCGTTGTGTTTGAAATAATATGTGTCTCTGTGAAATCCAAACACGTCTGAGGTGGTTTTGGTGGGTTGGTTTGTTGTTTGTTTTTATTTTTTTTGGTGCCTCTTAAAGAGCAGAGGTACAGATACCCTCAATAATTTGTAACTAAAGTGGTGTGTGGGAGCCATGTTTGTGAGATTTGTCTTTCCAGAAATTTTAAATAAGTCAGAACACTAAGTAATGTGGCAAGTTTAGCTAATGGGATATTAATCTAAAGTTGGGGGAAATATAGTGTAATTTTTATAACAGATACTGTAATTTTACCTTTCAGCAATGTAGCCCAACATTCCCTGTACTGAAGCAGAAAGTCCAGTCTTTCAGTGTGCATTCATATGGATAGTGAGTGTCATGTGAGTAGTGAGGATTTGAATGGCCGTATGCGGCGTTGTACGTAATATTCCGCTGAAACAGGAGCAGACTTGCAAAGCAACTGGCTTATTTGTTTCTTTTGCTTGGCAGTCACGTGGTTTGTGGGTTTTTGGTGGTGTGTTTTGGTTTGGGGGGTTGTTTTTTCTTAACCACTAAGGACGATAATATTGGTATCCATGCTATCACCAGCAGGATGTAATCTCCCCAAAATATGTGCACACCCATATCTGTAGCTGGTATTCTATCTATGACTAAAGTATCCTACCCAGCTTAAATAGTGCCTCGCTTTATTGGTGTTTTGCCTATCAGTGAAGGGAGAGAATCATGTGGAGGAAAGACTATACAATTAAAAGTGAATGTTCCCTATAGAATTGCATCAACAGGTTTGACTGTTTAATAACCATTATTACTTAGGCCCTTTTTAATGTAATAATTTGTAGAAGAGATTAAAATATGTTCAAATTTTGGACAAGTATTACTTCTCAACTAGCAACCCCCACATATCCTCTCTTAAAACTGTACAACATTTCTTTCTGGAAGTGTCTTTTCATTTATCTCTTCTGTTGACTGAACTGTGTGTTCTGGAATGATTAGCTATGCTAATGATATAAAATACTTTCCAAGAATGGTTTGAGCTGAAAGTAACTTCCAAGACCATCCAGTTACAAAACACCTAGTATGGGTAGGGACACCCTCCACTAGACCAGGCTGCCCAAAGCCCCATCCAACCTGTCCTTGAACACTGCCAGGGAGGGGGCAGCCACAGCTTCTCTGGGCAGCCTGTGCCAGGGCCTCACCACCCTCACAGCCAAGAATTTCTTCCTTACATCTAAATCTGCCCTCCATCAATGTAAAGCCACTGCCTCTTGTCCTATAATTACATGCCCTCTCCAGCTTTCCTATTCGGCCCCCTTTTACTGAAAGGCTGCTGGAAGGTCTCCCCGGACCCTTCTCTTCTCCAGGCTGAACAAGACCAACTATCTCAGTTTGTCTTCATAGGAGGTGCTCCAGCCCTCTGATCATCTGTGTGGCTTTCCTCTGGACTCACTCCAACAGTTCCATGTCCTTCATATGTTGGGGACTCCAGAGCTGGGAACAGTACACCAGGTGGGGTCTCATGAGAATGGAGTGGAGGGTGAGAATCACCTCCATTGACCTGCTGATTATGCTCCTATGATACTAAACCAATTTAATTGTCAAAAATATTTTTACCTCTCAGAATCTGTGACTTTTTTGGATTATAAATAGAAAATTTGAAGTCCTAACACTAGAATCAATATCACTTTAAATGGTTTTGTTAGAGTGTTGCTGTCTCTTAATGAGGTTAAGTGATGGTCCTAGGCAGTTCATGATTTTAGTTCTTATACTCTGTTGAGGTGCTCTGTTTCTAACTGTGTCCAAGAGAGGCATATGACAAAATAGTATTGAAGACTGACTCAGCTTTTCCTTCTGCAATCACAAAAATATTTTATGAGCCATCATCATTTGGTTTTGCACCTTTAGTTCAATTTTCACTGCTTCAGTTCAGTATGGAAATCTAATAAAACCCTTTTATTAGCATAATTTTATTTCATTGAAATTTTAGCCAAGTTCCCTGAGCAAGGAACCAAATTAATCACCCCATGCAGTTTATGTGAACTAAAGAAATGCACCTTATATGCAGAGTCAAGGTTGTTTTTTTCCTTAGTCTAATTAAAGTATTAGAAACCTAATGAGAGTTATTAGTCCAGTTAGAATACTCCACATAAATAGACACTCACATGCATATCCCTAATTATCCAATTATTGCTAATTCCAAATATTAGTGTAGTTAAAACTGATACACACAAGCTGTTTAAAATCTATTTCTTTCTCTGCTAAGCTTAACTTTTTGTATGCTCCTTGGGGTCCTAGGGTTAGTAGTGCTAAGTTATCTTCTGGGAGGATGGTGAAGGATTACTGTCATGCATCCTAATGGAAAGAGGATTATGTTATTGAGTATTTCTTCCTTGTTGCTCTTGGATCTGCTTGTGTTCATTGTTTTGGGTTTGCTGACACAGTCATCTTACTTGCTCTTTCTTTGTTGCTCCCCAAATTCCATTTTATGTCTGAGTTTTCTATATATGTTATGTTTTACCCAGCTCCCAAGGTTTCATTTCTTTACCAGGGATTTTATGATACATGTTTTGCACTTTTTAGCCTGGAAGCCCAGGTACCATCCTCGGCCAGTACTGTCAGAGTCTCTACTGTCATCTGCTGCTTGAACTTTTCTGGGCTGCTGTTACAGATCCCTATTTTTATTCAACAGCCTTCAAGCCTCTTTAGCTTGAGCATTATTTTATTAGCACATTCTTGTTGTCCCCTTGAACTAAGGTTATTGAATTGTTTACTGTGCAAAACCAATGATTCTGTGTATCAACCTGCAACACCATCTTTCAGTAATTACATGCTGTTAATTTAGCTGGTATGTTACCAAAATTACCATATAACAGTTTTCACAGTAAAAGGCAAATCAGTCTGGTTGCAGATATGAAGGACTTTATTTAAAGCTTCTGTTTTTTTACCTTTTTTAATGTAACAAGAGTGCCACAAGATTTGCCTCATGAATAGGGTGCCATGTGTGAACTAGAACATACCAGTAAAATGGAGGTAAATATAACAGGTCACATCTGCTGAAGAAGAAATTCTGTGCATGGCTATTTTCCAGAAAATAGTCACTTGTACAGGCTGAGATTGTTGGTGAGTGTAAACTAAGAGGCTCCATTAAAAACCATGACCTTTAGCAAACAAGTGATTATTACCCCTGCCTTTCACTCTGGTCTCATAACTGATGCCTGACTTTGCAGCAGTTTGAACTTTGCAATCATCTTAAATGAATGCAGGAGAAAGACCTTATTAAATAAAAAGCAGAGGCAGAATGATTTTGGACATAATTTGAACATCCTCTTGGATTAATGACATTTGCAGTATTAATCAGAGACCCTGAAAATCACAGTTGTTGATGCCCAGAATAATTGAAGCATCTCAGCTGACAGTGTTGATGCTCTTGAGTTGTGATATACGTGAAAAGCAGTTTATTTGTACATAACTTTTCTTGTGTTTCCAAGTTCAGTCTGTTGCCACTGACTTTTGAAAAAGGCTAAGAATTCCATTTCCATTGTGAGACTGCAAAATAGATGTATTTTTGTATAAATGAAACAATATTGCTGTGAAAGCCACAACTCATAAATCAGCTAACAGTTGTAAGTGATATTTACAGAGCTCTGTTGGAACCAAGTGTCTTCTTAACCCCTGCAACCAATGACTTCTGTTTGTTACTTTTAGGCAATAGAAATGTAAATTCTAAACAAGAAAAAACCTCTCATCTTATTTTAATAATAATCTTCAAAGGTCTTTTTTTTTCAGTTTTGGCTGTCTATATTTTTTCATATCTTGGAGTGCTCACCAGAGTTTGTAGTTCAAATGAACAGTGCCTTTGATTGTCTGTGCTTCGCTAAGAAAGCAAGGGAAAATGCTTTTTATCTCTCAGCCTGACAAATTGATTTTTTTTTTTTCTACAGACTACTGTAGGATCATAGAGCTTAGAAGTGGTGTGGCAATGTCCCAGATCTATTTCCATCCCTGTTCCTCAGATGGAATTTGCAGTTTCTGAATTTTGTCTTTTTTTGAGCCTTTTTTGAAAGGAAGGAGACTTTTAGTGTTTTAATTTACATGAGCTATAAGGAAAACATTTGATACATTATTTTATGTCTGACTTCAGCCATACTTCCCCAAAGGAGGTGTGTTTATTTTCTTTCACTTTTGAAGTACTTTTGAATTCCAATTTTAAAATTGAGTTGCAATCTTACATGAAATTTTGAAATGGTTTCTATTACTTCAGTGCATCTATATTTTTTCTGTGATTTTATTTCAGAGGAGCTTTGTGGGTGATTGAAAACTGAGCTGTACATCCTTTTGCTTTGAAATACATGCTCATAGGGTGTAGGTGTCCTCAAAAATGATGTGATTTTTGCAAACACTAATCTGGTGGATGAATTCATGGATTTCTGTGTGCGGCCTAGAGCATGTCAGAGAGATGAAAAAACCCCTTTATTTAGCAATATGATCATATTATTTTATTATGTGAAATTATCTTGCTGGAGAAGAACATATTGAGGAAAATAAATTACCAAGAGCTTTGGCTTTTGTTGTACATATTTAAGGGATCGAATATATAAAATGATTGTTATATATCTTTGCAGTTGTAATAAAGGCCTTGACTATTGAGTTTTTGGTTGTGGTTTGGTTTTTTTTTTTTTTTTGGAAGCCCTTAAGTTGCAAAATCATATTCTTTCTCATATGGATTTGTAACTATTTCCAGTCATCATATTAATATTTGGTAATCATAGGCCTTGAAATGCTGTAAAGATTACCTGGGGGTTCTTGTCAGAACAAGCATTTTTGTAATTCTGTAAGTAATCACACTGAAAATCACAGTGATCACAGTGTGATACACAGACCCTGTGAATGCGTGAAAGAGATCTATTCTTCAAGAGCATCTTAGTTACAGATTAAAATTTAAACAAACATATATTTACATAGTAGCAGCTCAAAAGCACAAGATCCTGACTCAGTGGTCAAGACTTAAAACTGCTAGAAAATGATTTGGCACTCTATATAGTGAGTATTATGAACTAGAATTAGTAGAACCCCCCCCCCCACTTTTCTGACTGCCTACCCATGGCTAAGTTTGACAAATATGATCATCATTGTATAGGCTGAATAAGGTGATGTTTGAAGGTCCCTTCCAACCCAATGCATTCTACCATTCTCTGAAGTAATCTGAAGGTGTTTATTCTCCTAGCGTGGGATTTGTGGGGTTTTTGGTTTGTTTTGTTTTTTGTATTTGTGGGGTTTGTTTTGTGGGTGTGGTTTTTTGTTTGGTTTTTTTGTTGTTGGTTTTTTTTTTTTTTTAACAAGGCTGTTTATCCTTGTCTTAGTAGGAAACAGACTATAGAATTTTGCAGAGCATTTATGATGCCAAAATGGTAAGGCTGATGCATTTATTAGTAGGGTTACAGGGGTATGTATTTTTAGAACCTTCCTGTAGTTCAGTGAAGGCAAACTATGTAATTTGTCTTTGATACAACAGCTAGCAGATGCAATTTATCATGATGCTGAGTTGACTTTTAGCATGATCAGGTTTTACACCTCCTTTTTCACTGTGGCTTAGGATCAAAGCATATAAGGCAAAGTTTTCTAGTTAAAAAACTGGAGTACAGGCCTTTAGCTCATGGGTCAACAGCTAAGGGTGTGCATTTGGAGATTCATTAGTTTCCTTCTGAAATAATTTCAGCACTCGAGGAGGTGGTGAAATTTAATACACCAAAGGCATGTTGTTTGGGTTTTGGGTTTTTTTTCCTAAGAATACACAAAGTAATTAATGAATTCTCATTGTTCTTGTTATTTTTTGGAGAAGGATGTGTGTCTGTTTCCCATGGAGTGTCCATCATGCAACTGCCTAGCTGTAATAAAATATCTTTATTTTCATTGCATCTATTAAATGTCTGTGTTTTGTAAACTAAACTACATTTTACTCTGAATCAGTACTTTAAAATTGATGTTTAAAAAAAGTTTGAAATGTTTTTTTATTGGATTTAAACCCAATTTTGCTGATAGTGATTTTCATTAATATTGCTTTGTATGCAGCACTTTTGCTTGATGACTTTCTTGCAGGTGTGCTCATTGAAATTAAATTAGTGGTTGATACTGTTCTAATTTATCAGTATACTGATCTTACGTTGTGTTGTATTTTTATTTAACTGCCTGCTTTTCCACTGGTAAATATCTATTGGCTCAACTGCTCACCTGCGCATTACTCCAGAGATCCCTCTTCTTATCTTGCATCTTGTACTCCTGTATTTGAGTCAATTTATTCCAAGGACACAGAGTACTTTTCAAGTCATTTAAACACACAGCAGGAAGATTATCCAGAAGATAGTTTATCATTGATTTTTGTAAAAGTCTGTGAGGCACACAATTAAAATCTAGCTGCAGATAAAGAGATACATTAAAGAGATGAGCTTTATGTTTAAAGGTACAATATACAGTTTTTATCTGTTTCTGAAGAATGTTTATGAAGGCGTCTCTAGGTATTTTTTTGAATAGGGTGTGTGTTTGGGGGGATTTTTTGTGGGTTTTCTTTTTTTAAACAGCAAATGATTCTGAGCATTCTTTTTGTTACTCTTTTAGGCATATGGAAGAGTGACTAAGTTTTCTAGGTTTGTGGCCTCTTACTACATAGTCTGTATTGTGGCATTTGATCGTGAACATATGCTATCCTTGCAGAACAGAGAAACAGGTCACCTTCTTAAAATGTGACAGTGTCTACAGCCACAAAGGGGCTTGATGGGAATGCTGTGAGATGATAAGGCGTACAGATGCTTAATTTCAGACGTATCAGTTGAAATGCGCTATTTGACATCAGTGCACTGATATAAGCTTGGCAGATGTTAAAAATTTCCAGTCTTCTCTACCTGTTTCCATTTGGTGTTTGAATCTATTTGGAGACATATTTTGAAGGGGAGAAACAAAAGGAGATGCATTAGAAATAAAGGAAGTATTATACTGAAAATGTCATCTTACCTTGAGATGAAATCCCAGATTTGTATTTAAAATAACAAAATTACTGTTTGCTCAGGAAAAAAAAAAACCCAAACAATGTGTGACTCAGTGCAGCTCTATGAAATAGAAGGCCTGCCCTTTCTGGATAAAAGAAAGGGCTGGGGCTTGCTGTAGTGTTCCTGGTGGAGCTCCATGATATCAGCTTTCCAGTAGGTTGGGAATTATTCTTCTTCTTGTTCACTGGGTTGTTCTGTGACATCATTCTGAAAAGCAATAAAACAACTAGACAAATAAGCAGAGTGCCTCACTGCATATCTTAGTCTTGCTTGATGGGTCTGAAGACTTGCAAAACATTTTATTAGAAGATTGATGTTTGCTATTTTCTACAAACAGTCTTTGCATTTCAGCACCTCCACTTGTGATAACAGGATCATGATGAAATTGTTGTATGGAAAAAAACCCCAAGCCTCTGGAGAACATTTAGTCCAGTCTCTAGCTCAAACTGACTGTTTCTAGCACTAAATCATTCCAGCTGTGTTTGCCACCAGTTTTCCACGTTTGTGAGCAGAATGGGAGAATCACGGAGGAGTTAAGAATTGTAGACATGGAAAAGCAAGAGAAATGGCAGGAACAGATTTGTATGATGATTCTTTGTGGAAATGTTTGGGTTGATAATACTGACTTTTAAAATTCTGAGATCTTTTAATATAAGGAAGGTTTTTTCTTCATAACATTTCAACTTTTAGATGCTTCATCAGGTGACATTAGTTTATTCAGTCAGTGTGTTGGTATTATATTTGAAAGCAAATGCAATAACATTAACTTGCAATGAATTAAATGAAATTTATCACTTTAATTCAGGTAGAAAAATATGTGTGTTAATACTGATTTTATGAAACATATTTTACTTCTGGCATGTCCTGTAAGAAAGGTTGCTATAGTGCAGAGAAGAAAGAAGTATTTGTAGTCCAAACTATAAGAAACTTAGGGATAAGTGCTCATCTTGCAGTCTTTCTATTTAAGCTTGGGGAAGTCTGAACAGTGTGTGTTCAGGCTCTGATCTGTGATCCCTATCAGCAAAGTGGAAGTAGCGTGATATGTTTATCATTCAACTGTCTTGTTACACTATTTTTATTATTTTAGAAATGCCTGTGTTGGAATAGCTAAATTAATAAAAATATAATATTTCTATTTAAATTCTATATTTTTAAAAAAAAGGAAAAGCAGCTAATAACTTGCAATACTAGGATGATTAATTTGAAAAAATATTATGGATCCCCTTGTACACACAGTGATACTCTATTCCTCTTTAAATCATGCCTGTAAATCCAAATCTAAATCTAATATGAAAAGCCCGATTTTAGCTATTATTGAAGAGCTTGTGTGTATGCGTCTCCACATAATTATGAATTATAACGTTAGTTGCAAATATGGACTATTAGCTCAACTTCAGTTACTTTTTTTTTTTTTTCCTGCTTAAATTTGCTTCAAGCAATCTGAAACTGGCTCTGTTTAACAGCTTCTTTTTTCTGATTATTGATGAGAGCGGATGAAGCAACTGGTTAAGAATCCGTGCCCTGCAGATCTGCTCTTTTAACAAATAGGTGTGATGGATTTTCTCATATGCGTAGTAAAAAGGGAAGCTCTAGCCAGTCTAAATTAATTTTGAGCCAACAGTGTTATGCCCATGTAAACTACTGGAAGATTAAGAGCAGCTTTTTTTACGAACTCTCTAACTGTTAGGTTAGAACTTCCTCTTTTGTACAAAGAAATAAGCTGCAGTTCACGAAATGTGAAGTAGCAGAGTAACAGGCTCTTCAAATATACATTATATCCAAAAAATGCTAAGATGATGGGAAAAACTGTGGCCAGTTACATTATTATATAGCAAACCTACCCTGTAGACAGCTCTTCTGAAACTCATAATCTGTCTTCTTTTAGGAAAGGCAAACGTTAATTTATTGTCTATTTGATTAGGTAATACTCTCTTACCGAATGTCTCGTAGTTGTCCTTGGCGTGTGGAGCCAGTTTAGGTCTGCTCCAGCTGATGGATCTGTTCCTGATACACAGCCTGTGGAATACATTTTACAGCGGTGCAGCACTGCATGCAGATTGTCCATGCCATCTTTTGGCATATTCTCTAATTTTCACTAAAATGCTGACAAATCTTGGTTGGCCTCTTCCCCTGGTGCTTTATACTGATGAAAAGGTCTTTGGGAGAACGAATGTCAAATACTTCATAGGCTCAGAAACTTTCTGCTGTATTCCCTGGTTACAGCAGAACAAAGAGATACGAGTACAAAGATGTGCGAGGCAATAGCCTCTCATGGTGCTTCTGACGAGTTTGCTTCCAGCCTCACTGTTGAGATCTGTCTGTGGAAGTCAGGTGTAAGCTGTGCCGGTCCCTCTTTAGCAATGCTCTACTGAGGGAGGCTGTGTGAATGTGATAATAAAGCCCTTTCCTTGGCCACACCATCTGTGCTTTCTCGTTATCCTATAATGGGGCAAAACATCCCATTTTTTAATATTGACAATTTTTAAGTCCAGGCTTTGTATGTAGGAATTTTTTGGCACTGGAGTCCTTCCATTGCCGTAATACCTTCACTGTGCAGGAATTTTTGCTAAGTTGACGGTGACCTCTCTTATTAGCTGGTAAGATAGAAACTAAATTTTTGAGTTAATATAGCTATACCACAGAACATTGAATTAAAAAAAGAGATTCTATAAACAGCTCTGAAATTTAATCTCTTGGCCAAGTCATATGCAGTATACTAAATACTTATTAAGGATAAGCTGTTTCTACTTTTAGAACAAACATTAAATGGCAGATGCCCACAATTCTAATACCAGATGCCAGCAATGGAAAGGATTTGTGACCTAAATACTCCCGAGCAATTTCTTCCCTAAATGCACATTCACAGCAGCACACGACTTAACTGATCTAGGTAACTGGAGTGGTCATTGTTATCTGTGTTCATGTTAGGATAGATACATTGGCAAAGTGCCACTGACACCATTCTGTTTGACTGGAATATGCCTTGCTCTTGCTCTTTTGAGAGGAAAACGTATAATAGGTATGGGGTTACTCTGCTTAGCAAAATCAGCCAAAACACTCTGGCTACAGTGTGGAAGCCCTTAAATCGATGTTTTAACTACAATCTGAAAGTACTAAAGAGAAGCATATTGCTCAGCTTCCCCAGCGGGGGGATTCTGGAGTGTTTTGGATTCCTGCTGTACAGTAAAAAGGGTCGTTCCAGTGCTGATGTACTTAGGAAAGATTGAAATCTTTGGGGGTGGGGGAGAGGCTTGTGAAGACAGAGTAGTTACAGGAGAGTTGTTTGTTTTTTGGTTGTGGGGTTTTTTGTGTTTTTTTTTTTTTTTCCTTTCCAACCCAGCTGGAAGTCCTTAGCTTGCTGCAGAACTAGTTAGGGGAGGCTCTTTTGCGGTATGTTATGTATAAGGTGAATTAGACTGCCATAACTGCCTTTTGAAGATTTATATTAAAACAGCACACAAAAATATGCTGTCTTGTGAAATTCTAAGACCTAGGTTACCTGTTATAGAGAACATTGCTTCTGCTTCAGGATGACTTTGTTACTTTGCCAGGACATCTTTTTTTTTTTTTTTT
>VXBZ01008151.1:43201-153995 GCA_013399135.1 Heliornis fulica
AAAAAAAAAAAGAGTAAACAATGGCATTGCTGTACAGTTAATGTCTGTGTATATTTTTGAGGCTGAAATTCATCCTTGAATTTGAATGTGTCTTCAATTGTCTTTTTTTTTTTTTAATAAACGATCGCTTTCTGATTTGATATTTCAGTTGCCTCCTCCTTTCAAGTGTTTTCATCTTTTCTGTGCTTGCTTTCTCCTTTCCCATCAATTCTTTGTCCTGTCCATATTGGCAGGTCATTCACTAATGACGTGTGGTAATGCTTTGTTGGACATGTTCCGATTTTGCAGATGGATTAACATAGAAGCATGAAACTGTGATGCTTTGGTTCAGGTCGGTTTACAGTGCCTTTCAACAGATAAACTGGAACTTTGATCTGTAATTATAACAAACCTTATTCCCTAATTCTAGTTATATGCCAGAAGTTCAGATATAAAATTGGCATTGATAGAGAGCCATTGCTAATATTGATCATGGAATCAGAGTTCTAATGAATATTTTAATTGGAAGACATCTCTTAAAGAATATTAATAATAGAAGAAAATCATAATGAATCTCTAGCCACATTCTTAAGAGTTGACATTGTTGCTAAATGTTTCCTGTACTCTCAAATTAAATTGTGATATTTTAATTTTTGTGTCACATCTAGAGACCAGGAGTGTAATGTAGATGTTTCTGTGCAACAATAGTTGGTGGATCTTAAGAAGAAACTTTTGCATTTATTTCTTGACAGTTAAACTAAATTACTTTCTGAAGACATCTGAATATGAAAAAGATACACAAACACGGCTGAAGCAAATTAATTTGAAACATCTCTGCATTTGTAGAAAGTGTTTCCTTCTTTTTGCCTTTCTCTACTTAGATACTCCAAAAAAACCCAATGCTCTCATATGCCAAAGACAGTTTATCTGGTGCAGTGGAGAAAAGAAAATACTGGAAAATATTGATGTAAACCAACACTAAACATCGTGGTCTGGTCTAGTGACAAGTCAAATGAACATCCTGGTACAAAATAAAAATACTTTGAAACTGTAGTGAAGTGGTAGAAATGGACACAGCCTGTATTTCAGTCTGTAGTAAAAAAAAAATACTTCTGCTGCTAAAACTGTAAACTAAGTTCTGCATCTCAAGGCAATGGATGCCTCATGATGTAAAGAAAAAAAATCCCCTTCACCTCTGATACTAATTTATAGCAGCAAATTTTGACAGCTTTTTTTTGAGAAAATTCTCTTCAAAGGAGTGCAGTTAATGGGACAACAGGTGGTTGTTTTGTGTTGTGGGTTTGTTGGTTTGTTTTTCTTTTTTCTTTTAGGTGTGGGCAGGGATTTATAGCAAAGTGTGGTAGACTAACAGGAGAAGTTAACTTTTTAGCTTATCCTAAACACATGTTTTAGGAAGGCCCATGAGCAATGGGCACTTGCAGAGACAGTGAATCTCTGGAAAGATAAAGGGTTGGAGTTACACGATTCTTCTCTGAGATCCTCACTAGTGCCAGAATGTTTCCAGTATGTTTTTTAGCCAAGTAATGTATAATTGTACATCCTCAGAAGCATTGAGGTGTAGTTTTCAATTTAAATACCATTTTAAAAAAGGTCTGTGTGAGAACACAGATAGGGACAGAATTATGGGAAGTTAGCCTGCATGGTAGTACACATGATCAGCACCTCTATGTGAGTTAGAGTGTCCTTATTACACACTATATTATTCAGATTGTGTATCAACTGCCCACCGTAGTCCTGGAATATTCTAACACAGTAATTCCTTTTTATTATGAACTGATTTTTCACAAGTTGAGGGCATAACTTTATTAGAAAGATGGACAAGAAACACAAAATAGAGGTGTATAATGCATGCATGTTTCCTGAGCATGATAAGCACATTTAAGATTTTTTTTTTTTTGCGTGCCGTCCTTCAGTGTATGACAAAACTGGTGCATGTAGATTTATACCTGTCTATGTGGTACTCAGAAGTATTTAAAATAATAGAATTTTGTCTTGCAAGACAGGTTTGGCTTATAGGGTATTTTAAAAGTTGAGTTTATACAGTTCGTTACTTGTACCAGCTTGTGAAAGCAGTAGGGATGGAAAGATGAGAAATGTGGTTAGCTCTTTCATTGCATTTCTAGCTAACCCAGGAGAGTAATGTCAGGATTATTCTAGACAATATGATATTTTTCAATTACACTTGTGCTTCAGCAGGTGAGCAAACACTGATACGGCTTTTCTTGGAGTCGTGTGTACATACACAAATATATTTTTTTAAATACATATAAAAGACTGAGGTGTAATAGTAGATTTGAGGAGAACGCTTCTGTTCTTGTTATTGCCAACAATCATTCCTTAAAAGAAATGCAGAATATCTTTGACAGAGTACATGATAAGCAGGCAAATGAATCTCTACTGACTGACTGATGTAGCTGCCATAACTGTGTGTAGGAACAAGTTCTGTTACTCATTTATCAATGTGAAGTACAGGTGATGGAATAAAACCAAAGAAGGGATGCATATGGCAACTCAGCTCGTGCCATTGTAGTAAAAAAGGGAGACTTCAGAATCTGGATGTGCTGTAATTGGCATTACTGGTTAGAAACTGTTAAAATTTCATTTTAAATTTTAATTTTCATTAAAATGTTCACTGTTAAAGTATTTCTGCTTATAATAACACATTTCTCCATCTTTCCTATGATTCTCTTTTCCAGTGAGAATGAGGCTAGATTTTGTACTTGAGGGGAAAAAAAGCGGCTCTTTGTGCCAGAAGCTTGCTGTGGAATCTAGACAGATTTTAATCAATAAGGCCCTTCTGATGGGATTTGATGCCAACCTGTAAAGCCTCCTTGAGCTCAGTGGGGTTTGTACCTAGTGAAAAAGTGCTTGTTTCACACCAAAGTCTTTTTCTTAAACCCCAAAAAAAAAAAAAACTCCAACCCTTTAATGATGGTAACTGCAATACTTCATTTGGCCTCAGAGTATAAATGTTTTTTCTTTGAAGATGATAAATATAGAAAAGTATGTCTGTTCTGCATTCAGTGGTCAGTCTCAAGGATTTGTACATCCTACAGATATTATTTGTTCATATAAATATTATATAGCTTGACCTTTTAGATTTCTTTCATGTTTTTTGTCCACGATGATCATATTTTCTTTAGAAATGCATTTTGTTTTATTCTCCCACTGTTAGTTAAAAAGCTAGGGGTCTTATTAATTAATTAAATTATTATACCCTCCCCTACCTACACCCCCCTCCCCACATCTCCCCACCCTCCTTGGAAGCTAGTATCTGTGCAGTTACCTAAGCTTCGTGTATGAATGAGTGGAAATTTTAACAGCTGGAAACATCCTAAGAATAGAGGAGCCAGTGAAGGGCAGTGCTCTGCTGGACCTCATACTGACAAACAAGGAGGGGCTCTGAGAAAGTCACTGCAGCTGAGGCTGCCTTAGACTTTCACGATGAGATGGTGCAGTTCAGGATCCTGAGAGGAGGGAGCAGGGCAGAAAGCACTATCTCAGCGCTGGATTTCGGCAGAGCAGAATTTGGCTTTCAGTCAGGAAAAATGCCAGGAAGCCTGTGTGGATAAGCAAGGGTCCCCTATCAGAACTCAAACACAAAAAGGAAGCACATAAAAGGTCTCCCACAAGATCCTCATCGATACTGCTGATGTATGAGCTGGATGAGTGAGGTGGATTGAATACTGCTTCAATGGGCAGGACCAGAGGGTGGTGCTCAGTGGTACAAAGTGTAGAGGCCAGAAACTAGTGGTGTTCTCCAGGGATTGTTAAAGAGTTAAATCACGTTTAGCATCTTCATTAATGATCTGAATGATGAGGCAGAGTGCACCCTCAGCAAATTTTCTGAAGACACAAAACAGGGAGAAGTGGCTGATAAACCAAAAGGTGCTGTGATCCAGAGGAGACCTCGACATTCTGGAGGAATGGACTGACTAGAACTTCATAAAGTTGTAGCTGTGACACTTTTTGTGACTTTTGGCTACTTTTATAACATACAAAACACCGTAAAAGCACCAACACACTATCCAAAAGTAACTAGATTTATAGCAAGCCCCATGTATTGGTAAATAGAAATGTACAAACTCATTTGTCAGTTAAAAGTCATAGAGCTTTCATCTCTTCTTCCACTTCCCATCTTCCTGCCAACTCTGCTTTCTTTCATGAGAGACTGAATATGATGTGGTATTCGCTTTAAATTATTTCCTAAATAACTCTGTTGCTATGGCAGCAGCTGCTGCTGCTTCCTGGAATTTATATGCAAAGCACTCCAGTGAGGAGATTTACAGAAAGTCATTGAAAATGGTCAAGTTTGTCAGCATTTTTATAGCCCACCCACTATTCATCTCTGCTAGAAACCAGAAGATCTGTTATGGCTGGCACAGCTAGCGATGTAATAGAGGAGAAAGAAAGGCCTGAGCTGTCCACTGTAGGCTCTTGGTTAATTTGTTTAACCCTTGCAGGATGTGATTTGCTACTGTACACAAACGGTTCCTCGGTTTGGTGTTTCTCACCATCAAATGATTAAGTGCAATGTCACTTTGTGATTTCACTTACAAAATAGGACTGAGGTTTTGGGGAAAGCAGCATGCTCCTCAGTCTGTTTAGTATCTGGCTGTGACTGGAAGTGTGGTTAGCGTTTTGCAGAGAGGGGAGTAACACATACTATATTCTGAAGAAGGGGATTAAGTTCTTTCTGCATTTTATATGCTCCTGGAAATAAATGTGACCATTGACAGCCCTGCATGGACTCTTGATGGCAAGATAGCTAGTTTTCACTGTTTGTTCCAATAAAACAATGTTCTTTAACTTTGGCATACCCAAAAATTGAGCATTACACAAATTATGTTGGCAGAAAAACAATACTAATTATATTCTTAGGTCAGTGGTATATAATATGTAAACCAGAACTATTAAAATACATGTGGAGTATGTACAGCTTTAATGGGAGACTGAAGCAGGGTTTTAATCTTAAAAACTGCATTTGAGGGTGAAATAATTTGTGATGACACATCTGTGGGGCTGGGTGGAATGTGCAGTTCCTGAAAACTTGTGGATGACTGATGCTTTTGGGTGCTCTACTTAAGCAAAGCTTGACTTTCTGTGCTTGGTAAGGAGCCTAAAAATATTATGCAAGGCTACTTTTCACCCTTCCTGTCCTTGAAGCACCACTGCTAAAGGTGCTATCCCAGTCAGCTNACACACTTCATAGGCATTTGGCTTGGTTTCTAGTATATGACCTGTGTACTTTTGTGAAAAGATTTCAAAACCTGTTCCTCTCACTCTGCAGATTAAAAGAAGTTTTTTAGCCATAATGAAACAGACTCCAAAATAAAATGTGTGCTTTAGGAAAGGCATGTACTACTGGTGAAGAAGTCCCATATTCTCGTGTCTTCTGTATGGCAGATTGTGGGACAACTTCATAATGATATAGCAAATTCCTGAAGGGAATTAAAGAGCTGCAGACTTAACTTTGGTGCCTTGAATGTGGGAAGCTCTATGGAACTAGACAGTGGCCTTTGCCTTGTGAAAACTTTTTGTTTTTCATGTCCAGCTTGGAAGTGCAGGGGTGTGCCTCTGAAGCTAGGGAATTGGTTCAGATTGACTTTAGAAGAGACTGTGCTTTTCTACACTGCTGAGGGAAGGAAAACACGTGAGAGAGAGATATTAAAATTCTTAGTAATTTTTTTTAAAAAAGCAACTAATTACAAAATAGATAATAAAACCAGCTATAAAATTGTGACCAGATGCATAGATGTAGCATTTTAAATACCTTTACATGATGATGCATGCTTTTATGAATAAGTATTTTAATATAAATGCATTTTCTCATAATTTTAAAAACTGATTTTAAAAAGAAAATAATCCTAAAAGTAATGTACATTTTGCCGTAATTATATTATTAGCTAAATGAGAACATTGCAGAATTTCAGACTGTAGAAATGTCCAGTGCTGCTGGTACATAGTTATGACAGAAAATGTTTCGGGGAAGGGTATATTCTCTTGGGCAGAGCACAGCAAGCATCCTTTTTGTGTCATCGAATCGTCTTTTAGATTCCAGTGAACTCTAAAGTTCCCTGCTATACCTTACTAAAAATACAATTGAGATGATAATAGCTACTGTGGGAGACATTTCTCGGTGGTAGCTTACTAAGCAGAATTTTTTCATTCATAGTTCCAGCCGTATGCATAGTTTGGTTCAAGGCAGAGAATGCTAATGAAATAATGTCCTTTATTGAAATAAGCTTGTGTTTTGTGTGCTGAAAATTAGAAGGCTTCATACATTCAAAATGGCAACTTGCATCAGCGTTCTCATAAAACCTTTTTAGCTGAATTTGGCTGACTTCAAAGGCAGCTGTTTCTGTCGATCTTTGAGAATTATGTATCTCGAATGCTGTAAGGCAGAACACCTTTATGAGACAGAGATTGGAATGAAGCCACAGCACACCAGAGCAAATAGGCTAAATACTAAATATTTTAATGAATAATCAGTGCTGTTCAGCATTCTTGTCCCGAGACAAGTATTTCTCCTCCACTGTAATCCATTAAGTTAATGGACATAGATGGCTTCTGTTTGTTTAGGTTTTTGGACACATTGTGCCCTTCTCATCATTAATTAGTTTAGTGTAAGCTTGCAGTGCACAAACCTGGCATTGGCCAAAAATTATACACTATACTTCTGCAGTCATTGTCTGAGTAGCGACATAGAGCTAACTTGTCCTGAGATTACATAGAGCAGCCTAGGTGGGAAGTAACTGATTAAAAGAAAGACCTCTGACCTTGTCCAGAACATCCCCCATTACAAAACTCCATAGTGAATATTTTTAACATCCCTCTATGCCTGTGAAGAATTTTTGAATGCTAAAAGAGACACTAGCAAAAAAGGTTACTTTCAACTTCTGTAGCATTTCACAAAATGCCCCCAAAAAGCTTTGTTTTTGTTCTTTTTTTTTTTTAATCAATGGAAAAAAAGGAAAAGGATGAGACTTTCTTAAGTAGTACCATGGATGTAGAAATTAGTTTCTTTTCTGAAATACAAATTTCCATGTTTATTATATGCAATGGCATGTTCAGGACAAGAAAAACAGCAACCCGTTCAAATGTAAAGTTGCCACAAAAAGCTAAAGATAAGAAATGATCTATTCCAGAAAAATCCCACATTTTATCCTAAAAGCAGGGAGAAGCTGTGATTAAACTCTTGCCTAAGCTATAGATGACCCAGTTAAGGCTTTGTTCATAACAGAAACTGTAACTTTAATCAACCCTGACTATAAAAATCTAATTATGTTTCAATGTGTATTTAAGATTGAGAATGCATTTTTGCTTAGCTGGGGGCAACAAGTTGCAGCTTTCTGTATACAGTTGTATTTGTGCTTGAGAATGAATGTTATCATGTAGTTTGGTTTGTTTTATATTTTAATTGATTTTAAAATTCTTATGTAAGTCTTCATGCAAGTATTTCACCTTACATAAACGCTTTTTATCATCTTTCTCTGTGCACACAGTTGATTTTTTTTCTGAAGGTATATAACCTTTAGTTTTCTGCAACTTGTTTTGGCTTTGCAAATAGGAATTTATTATTACAGGAAAATAAATAGCAGCAGAAGAAACTTCATATCTAGATAATTTACCTGTAAGTTGTTTTATTATCCTTGTTTCAGCTGAGAATGGAACACAGGAAGAGGAGGAATAGCTGTTAGAAGCAAAATATTTAATGAAATTGAAAGAATTGATCTTTGTTTTTCTCTTAAACAATATACAAAAATTTGAATTTTTCAGAGTAAAGAGTATGAATACTACCTTGGGGTAAAATTATTCATGGAATGGAAATTACTATCACCTTCAAGAAAAGAAAACTATATCACTTATTAGACTCCTAGACCATCTTCATTACCCACTGAGATTATTAGCTTCATGGGGCAATCTCACATATTCCTTGCGTTTGCCTTCCATGGAAAGAAATGTCATGTGTCAGAGAAGAAGTAATGGGCATAACAGCCACCTACTTATTGGAGGTGATTGTATGGAATGGTTAAATTTCTCAGTCAATCCGAAATATACATCAACTGAGGCCATAAAGTAATATGCAGAAAATAGCCTCCAATATGCAGAAAATGCCGCTCCTTTTTCCTGCTCCTTGTTCCAGAGTTGTATTTTGTTTAGTGACAATATTGTGTATCGATGAAAGAGTCAAAGACTCAAGAATATGAGGCAGCTGGAGATAGAGGAATTGATAGAGAAGGATAATAGTGTTCCAGCTGAACAAGCGAGTGACTAGACTGTATTTTGTGTGTGTGTGTCTCTTCCTGCATCCTAGAAGAACTGAATTCTGGAATTCATATTAAACATATTAAGTTTTCTACCTCAAACAATTTTTCCTTGCCTGCAATAAGCTTAAATATTCTTGACTTGAACTAGCGCATCATGTGAGATGTGACACTTTCCTTTGCAAGTAATAGCTAATTCTGGTGCAAATATACTACCTTCCATGTCTTTGTGTAAAAACTAGCTTGTTTGGCTGTTGGTTTTTTGGGTGTGGTGGTTTTTTGTTTGTTTTGCTTTTTTTGTGTATGTGAGGGAGAACCTTGCTATAAATGATGCTGTGCTGCTGGCACGTTCTCCAGGTGACACACATGACTGGGAAGGGAATGGCTGATTAGAGCTCTCTGTGTGATGGCTTCTGCAAGTGTTTCAGTGGTTTGGTGATTGGCAAAGTGAAGAGGATGCTTAATTCTGTTCTGAATCACAACAGAGTTAAAATTGTCCTATAATACATCTACTGATTTGAGGAGAATAATGGGTGGCTCACATCCACTGTTTTACTCATCTGAGAAAGAATCTGACCTACATTATGCCACTTCTATCACATGGTTCAGACTTGCTTTGTTGCAGAGCAGAGAGTTGTACTAATCATGGGGACATTCTTCGAATTAGTTGCTACATTTATAAAAGTACTTACTTTCATCTGTGATTGTGGGTAAAAAAAAAAAAACAATCTCCAAAGCAGTAGAGAGGAAACAAAACCTGATTTAATGTCTGTGGCTCTAATGTCTTTCTTGTCTAATTTTGATGCGCTCTTTTATTCTGACATTCTTTGTTCTAATTGAATAATCTTAAAATTATATGAAATGCAACACCTGGAAAATCTTGAGGATTTTTTGTAAAGTTATATTAGGTTTTCAAGGATTTTATTTTGCTTGTTATAGCTCATTGTCAGAAACAAGACTTCCACTCTTAAGATAAATACTTTTGGTTGGATAAGCACAATTAGGGAATTGTTATTAACATCTGTAGTTCCCTCCCATAACTGTCAGAAATAACAGAATTATATTTATATAAGAATATATGCTGGGGGCATCTGTAGTTTAGATCAGTCTTCCAACCAGTAAAGATCAAATGCTCTGGAAGATGCTACTGAATCTTATTCATCTCACCCCAATGGAGGATTAGTATAACTCTGCTTTTGGGAACACCTGGGCATGAAAACCTCCAGGGACATCTGGGACCAAGCTTGCTCAGTTGGATCCAATGTGCTTTATACTCTACTCCTCCTGACTGCTGATAAGTGCTGCTCCTGTCAGCAAGTAAAAGGGGGAGAGTAGAGAGCATCAAATTTTTAATATTTTGTATGCTTCAAATATTACTAATAACTCACAGAGGCAATAAACATCCAAACTCCTTCACACAGATTCTTTATTGAGCAGTAGGTAGTGCGTGATCTTCATTGATCACAGCTTGAACCATGACTTACGGCCTCTATTCTGTCTTTTCCTTCATCTACTCCCTCCTTATTTCCCTTGTCCTAATATATAATATTCAGATATGTAAGAAGTGGTTTAATATTCCCATTGCTGGCTTCCAGAACTGTACTAGGTAGTAATTATTGCAAAATGGCAGACATAGTAAAGCTCCAACAGCTAGAAAATTACACGGTGTCAGTGTGACACTGTCTAGATAATTACATTGATGTTGTAACTTCATTTTGTAATTTTCATACTTTGAGTGAGTTTGCATTTTGGGTTTTCCAAAGATGGCTAAAAGTCAAGTATCAGAGTTAAGGTACTAAGATTTGCTCTTGTTATTACAGCATTTAACTTTGTGTATTGAAGCATGTCAAAATGGTGGGTTTTAAGCTTTACTTCCCCCCCCCAAAAAATAAAAAATAAACAGTAATATGATAAACAAAAGATGCTTGCTGAATATGAATTAATTATTTCCACTTAATTTCTCATTTATATGAATTTGGAGCTAAAGACAGGAGTGAGGTTTAAGACTTATGTTCTTACTCAAATACAGATTTTTTTTAGTTGTCTATCCAGTTTTGAATTTTGATGGTCCCAAAACAGATGTAGGACAGAAATGGGTCCAGTCTGCAGAGTGTAAATGTGAACAGAACTGTTGTCTAGCTCAGAGGTTGACATTCTGGTTTGAATTTCTAAGGATTCATCTGCAGTTATGAACAGAATTTTCAGTGTAAAGTGGCCTCTCTGATCAAGTTTCAGGACTGTATTCTAAAATGTTGTAGGAAACTTTTTAATATGGATAGAATATTTTTCTTTTACTTCTGATTCTTGATTTGTCTGAAATATTAAAAAAACCCCAAACCACGTCAGTTGTGGAGCACTGGAACAGGTTGCCCAGGGAGGTGGTGGATGCCCCATCCCTGGAGACGTTCAAGGCCAGGTTGGATGAGGCCCTGAGCAACCTGATCTAGTTGGGGGTGTCCCTGCCACTTGCAGGGGGGTTGGACTAAATGACCTCTGGGAGTCCCTTCCAACTCTAGACATTCTATGATTCTATGATTTTGTTCTTTTAGTTCATTGGTTTGTTTTGTATAATTTTATGAGCAACTCAGAAAAGCTTCTTAATATGAGAGACATTGGTCAGTTTTACAAGAGAAGCTCTCACCCAATCTGATGTTGTATTGCTGACACTGCCAACTGCTGGGAAAAGGGGAAATATTATCTTTCCGTTTCACTAAATACAGTTCTATCTCTTGTAAACCATCAAAGCTGCAGAAGTTCCTTTTGTTCCTGCTGCGATACCACCACAAATTAGTTTTGTCACAGTAACCTTGGCAAATTCATTTTGCCATAAACCCCTGCAAACTCAGGTTTGTTTAAGTCCAAACCTAGAGCCCCTTAAAGGTTCCCCTTAGATCGTTAGATCCTGTAGATCTTACTCTGCAGAGTGCAAAATCACATAACTCTGGACTTCCAGAAAAATTAGTGGAACTACTGCAGAGATTAATGTGGCTCTCAGCTTCCATGATCCATAATGTGAATTTCATATTGTCTCTAGCTCATTCTTAGCTTCAGTCTAGATTTTCTGATACCTACAGATTGTCTACTTACAGCAACTGTTAACAGAAACTTTTTTAAATGACAAGGTTGTGACTATATAATTGATGAGATCTCTATTCTTTATACTTGTTGAAGGCATTAGGAACTCTATTTGGCTAAATCCCATCTTCTTTATCATAATTGTTTTTTTCCAGTGGAACTCTCCTTCAGTTTTGAGAGAGCTTGCATGCATAACGTATGCTAAATTTCTGCCTGTATCCCTAGATTGCTTGAAACACAAACTGGCATCTCTGTCTCCCAAGCAGTTCTTGTTGGCATGAGATACAGAGACTGAAATTTTTTTCCTTTAGTTTTATAGTCTATACCAAAAGCCAAGTAAATAGAGAGGTATGAATGTTCCTGTTAATGTAGAGCTGAATTTAAAGCATATGTTCTGCTTTCTGCATTTTTTTTTAATTCCCTTTAGGAGCTTTTACTTTTTGGCATCACTGAAGTATCTGAGCAAGCAGGTGTACCTCTACCTTGAGAACCTTGGAAAATAATGGTCAGATCACTTTAAGCTGTAGTTCAAGATCGGGTTTGTGTTTGTTTGAAGTTTAAATTCAAAGTGATTTGAATTGAGTACAAACGTCCACTTCCTGCCAATTTTGCCCCAGTTCTCCAATCATTTTTAACACCAGCTCCAATATGATTTCTAGTCAAAGTTATATTTGTTCTGCAATCATACTAAGATTGCAGTGGATATGTAAGGCTCTTCTGAATTTGGCCGGCACTGCTAAGTGGCTGCTGGCACCAGTTTGTCAGGGATTATGGCATGTTTTTTATAGTTGTTGTGAAAATTTTGAATTGCAGTTGGGAAACAAGAAGCTTTTTTAAAATGATACATATCTGAAAAAATATACATTGTGAGAACATGCTGTGTTGAACACTGAGAAATAAGTCTTATGTATTCCCTAGAAGACAGTAAGTTCTGCAGCTGGAGGTTTTTTTCATTGATTTCAGACTAAAATGTGAAATTCAGTTCTGTACTAAAAGTTTTGAATAGGAAAATGAGTAGTATGATGTCATGTCCTTCTTGGTGATAATGTTTTCCAAGGCAAATTTTCCTCATGTCTTACAATTAGAAATAACTAATTGTTCTGTGTAAGATGATGTAGGATTTGTTGGTCTGAAAAACATACAAGACCATTAATGGTGATGCTGAAATTGCATAATTCAGAGCTCTTATGTCAGGCTTTCTGCAAATTCAGGCAAACATGACTTCAACAGCTTAATAGCAGTTTATGTTTTTAGGGTTTTATTTCCTACCAAAACCCTTTACTGGAATCATATCTTTTTTTTTTTTTTTTAATGCTGCAGAATCTTGATTTTCCACAGAGATTGTGTGGCAAATTCTGCAGCTGCAGAATTTAAAAACATACAGGCTTTGGTATGCTTTGTTAGTCAATACTGGTAGTTTTACTAATTACACAGTTTCATAAAAAGTTTGGAATATAGTTTTCAGGAAAGTGTGCGTATTACTTTTAGTGTGTTTTGTGGATAGCAAAACATCTTTTATTTCTCCTGTTGTTCTAATATACATTTTTTCAACTGTCCTGTCCCTACTGGCAGGTGTAACCGTGGAAGTGTCCTTGCAGAAGAAAATGCCGAAGCCTGCAATTCTACATCTGTATGAGAGGTCCTGCCTCTCATAATGTTTGTATTTCATGAGGTCAGATAAGTGAAGGCCGCAAACAGCATGACAGATAAATTGGTGTCTTAACACAATGTTAGTATATATTTACCTGTGTCAAACTGTTCTCATGCTTTGGTTATATGGCATGGTGTATCTTCAACAGCAGATGAATGCCTATAAGCAGGGAGGAATCTTTCAAATGGATGAGTCTGTTCATCAGAATGGTTTCTTCCATGATTTGGCTCTAAGCATCCAGAGCAGAAAACGTCATATTCTTCTCACTAGGACTTGAAATGAATGCTGTGTATGTGGGTGCTGGTGAGTCAGAGTAAATAGAAACATTAATTCAAGTTGATAATGGAAATGGCCTTGAAGACCTGAGAAGAAGGCTCAGTTTTAATTGAGATGTAGTAGGGACTGCCAGCTTCTGCTCCCAGATACCTCTGCCAGGTGTGGCTGTCTGTACAGAGACAGATAGAGTTGAGCCGTAAGAATAGGGATTTATTTATTTTTTGGTTTTTAAAGTTTTATCTTTAACAACACTGTAAGCATAAAGGTAGAAGAGTTCCTGGGTGAAATTATTCCTGAAATAGTTACATAATCTGGGATTTTACTTGAGGCTTAGCATGCTCCATACAACACTATGCTGACTAACAGATAACGTGTTTCCAGGAAAATGTTTCTTGGCCTAGATGCCAGTGTTACACATTATTTAGAGGTAGGAGGATTTGCTATGTCACTTCAGGGGTTTAACTGAACAGTGAGGTTTGCATCACTGTGAATATTTGGATTTGGTTTGAGCCTGCTTTTAATTTTTACTGATGATGGGTTTAGATGTGATCATCCAAGTCATCGCTGAGCCCTCTCCCACTTCTCAGAAGGTAACCATGATAGGTATCTAGTTTAGATGAGCTCATGAGGCAGTTCTTCCAGCACCACAAAACACATTCCAACACTTCATAATAAACTGCATATGCTGCCAGATGGTAAAAATGCAAAGCTGCTTCAAATGTATAGTTTTAAATATATGCTGTCTCCTTTCTCCCTTTTTTTTTCTCCTCCCTTCAGGTTCTTGCTCACTTCTTTCCCACACCTTCCCCCATACTTTCGTGATTTCAATCTCCAGCACCGATTCATCTTTTCCCACCCCTTCACCCAGATGCTTCCATTTTTCCTCCAGTTCTTTAACTCCATTCTCTGCTTCTTTCATTTTCTCTGGCTTTTTGCCACTCTCCTCATTTTAAAGCTTTAAGTTCTTGCCTACATTTTAATGTGGCATTGGAACCCTTCATCCTATTTTTCATTATAAGCTTCTTCATGAATTTTCAGTTTAGAGAGAAACTGGGGGGGTGCAATTAACTTGTGGACCTTCCTCAGTTGTGTGTGTGTGTCCAGTGGTGTTTAAATAACAACAGAAATTCATCAGTTTTTTTTCTGTCTGCTTTTGTAAGATGATGTAACATATTGCTTAAATCAAAGCAGTTCTGTGCCTTAATAAGGATTGCAGATGCACTTTTCAGAAAAAGATTTGAAAGGCTAGAAGACCACTCCTTTAAACATACCTTTCACAAATTATTTGCTCAGCCCTGCATTGTTTGTACTCTTTACCAACTAAAAGCAGTTTTAATGGTGGGTGGTATGGTTGCCTCCAAATTTCAAGAGACCTGAAATGCATTTGCTTTGTTTTGAATAAACTTCTTAAGCTTTGGTTTAACCCAATTATATTTTTGTGAAGAAAGCACCTTGCTCAGATCTTTGGTTTTCTCACCTCACACCAGAAATTCCCGTTTTCGTTTACTTGATGCCAACTTTGGCCATTCTGATGTGCCCATCTCAGTGTCAGACTTGGAGATTTCCAGGCATTATAGGGGATGTGAGTTACCAATTATAGAGAAGTATTTTCAAACATAGCGGCAAAACCATTCAATTCAATAGGAAATGTATCCCACCCCCTCTTTTTTTAAGGGATGATTGTAGTGCAATGAGTAATGAAATACCCTGAAGACAATGTCTCTCCATGTTCTAATGTTCTGTCATGCAGCCACCGTCTCTTGTGAATATTTCTTTACAATTTCATATTGTCATATATCTATTTATTTGTTGATCTACCAGTTTAGAGCCGAATGTTCTTACTCTGTCATCTTCTCAGCCTCACACATGAAGACCTAAGTGTAGCTCAACTGAGAGAGGTTTATACTCAGAGAGGAGGAAGCCCATGACAAGCGATGGGAGCAGGAATCCTGTATTTTCTCCTCTCAACATGACAGTGAATTCGGCCTTCTGCCATACAAAGGAGTAGATACTGTTACTGAAAACTAATGTAGCTATAAATGCATCACTGCTCTTCAGAGTTGGATGGATGTGTTTCCAGACTCATTTTTCTGTGGAAAGTTTCAATCATGAAAAATAAAGTATGACAGGGAACACCTTTTCATTTCAGCTCATTCATATAGTTTATAATTGTTGAATATTCCAAAACAACACCTATAAGTCTAGTTTGAATTGATTTAATTTGGCTTTGAACATCAATAATCATCTAGGTAAACCCTAAATATGTTAGGCACTTTTTCCAAAATGCTTCTAGATTTCTGCATAATAGATACGTGAAATGTTTTTCCTTCTGTTTTGGACTGAAAATATGTTTTAAATCTTGTCTCTTTCTTTATGAGACAGGAAAAATCTTGATCTCTCCCTAGCAGCAGCAGTCTATTTAATCTTATTGCATGTTTAAGAGCTGGGGTCAGTATGTAAACTTGAATAGGAGCTGGGAGCTTTTAGTGTGAATTTCAAGGAGTAGGTATGTGACTCCTTGTTTCTGTCTTCATGTCTAATGTCCCATCTCCCTCAGCCAAGTGAAACTGTGACTCAAACAAAACATTCCTTTGAGCATGTTACATGTTCCAGAATTATACATTTAGGACTACTTTATTTTTACCTGAGGAAACCTAGACAGACATGCTGGTGGACCTGTTGTAGAATACATACAACGTAAAAAAAGTCTCTCGGGGGATCCACCCACTATATATACTCGGTGAATCCAGCATCTGGACTGCACTCAGGGGCCAGAATTATCCTGGCTTTCCTAGAATGCTACAGACTAGGGCTGGGACTCTTCTCAAATAACTATAGACATGCACTTGATGTAGTTGCCTCGGATTCTCTTTGCGGTCAGCGAGGATAAACAGATACTTTGTGGGATTTGATTTTTTTTCCAACCAAATGTAGATGTTCCCTTTAGAAGAGGGAAATCACACCCTGGAGATGACTGTTGGGCTAAAAAGAGAGCTCAGAAGGATTAGCTTGCAGGCAGATGTCAGCATTGCCTGATGAAGTCTATTCAGATTTCAGGAAATCTCAGATAGGCGAATTTCTTTGAGTAGCCCTCATAAGAAGGGGCCAAAGCTTTGTCTCTTCACCCTACTGTATTCCTTAGGTCCAGCTTAAACCTTAGTTTGCCCTGTGGCAGTAGCTGTACTTGTTGGAGGCAGGAGACTCCAATAAGAGGCTGACATGAGGAGCCAGAGAATAAAACTGTTATCAGACTGGAAGGGGTTTTTGTATGAGGGGAATGTATTTCAAGGCTTTGAGAAGCCTTTTGCACAGTCTGTTTACAGAATGAAAACACCTGCCTGGGTCTTTCGGTACCTGGTTATCAGAAAATATTGGAAAATGGCGTAAGGGAAGGCACTTGAGCACTGTAGTATAGATAGATGACTGAGCAAAGGGAAAATGCCACCTTTCTGTTTTCTAGAGAAACTGAAGAAAGTTAAATTTGTCACAATGTTGGTCCTTAGAGTGTTAATGTTCTGCTAAAATAGCTCTAGGCTGATGATGGCAAGGACAGAATTTTCTGCCTTTGACAGCTGAAAACACTGTCCTTTTTTTAGACCTGTGGAATAATAATAAAACTAAATAATGTGATAAAATGATAGACTGAAGAATTTTAAGCTGACGTTGACTTTGGAAAGAGGAGTGCGTAATTTCACTCTTAATGAAAATCTCATTTTCCTACTGAATTTTAGCCCAGAGCTTGAAGAGGACATTGTATCAAATAAAAGGCAAGCCAAGTCCAGAGTGGAACTTTTTTTATAGACTGTCAGATAGTTTGAAATTCTAGAAGGGGCATCTCTGCTGTTGTCCGCTGTATAGACTTTGTTGTAAGAACCTAACAAGATCTGGGGTGCCACCTTCCCTGCTTTTGAGGAATGCCACAATACCCTACTTCACAACCTCTGTCTTTCAAAGGTACGGGGAACATGCAGATGGTGAAAATCTTTTCTGATGAGTTGGGGAAATTAAATGTGAAGAAGCACAGCTTGTCCAAGCTTTTGTCAAAGCTGGGATGGGAGCATCACTCTGCAACATTGAGAAAAGGTCTACGAGGTCAGTGAAACTCAGCTGTGAAGCCCAGCCTCACGTATAAAAAACCTGGTTTTGGGGTAGGGTTATACCTGAAAGGCCCTGTGCACTGATGGTGCATGCTACCTCACTGCTTTCTGTGCTGCTCATGGGGAAAAACACTTTTCTGTGCCTGGTTGTTACAGAGATAACCTAAACTGAAGCATTAGTTAAATTGTGAACAACTAGATGTGATGCAACAAATTTTAGTTTGTGTGCAGTGGCATTCTAAAAGCTTCAAATCACGCTCTGTTAACTTTAAGAAATGCAATTTATGCCATTTTCCTTTTCAATGGAGAGGACTTTTTTTAGTGCACTGATTAATTTTATGCAGGAATTGAGGCTTTTTCTGGAACTAGTACATATATATGAACCATACAAAATGCACGCTGCACAGTTCTTGCACCTTCCCTTTGTGTTTGTTCACATCTCATGCTTTAGTAGAGTAGCAGTTTTCCAGAAGGGTCATTTTAATGTTGCTACATAAGAAACATTTTAAAGGTTTTGTATTTTCTAGTTTCTATCTGAATCTTTGTTACAGGTAACTTGAATCACAGAATCAAGAGAATTGTAGGAGCTGGAAAGGACCCTGAGAAATCAAGTCCAACCCCCTGCCAAAGCAGTTTCCCTGGAGCAGGTTGCACAGGTTGGCGTCCAGCTGGGTCTTGAATATCATCAGAGAAGGAGACTCCACAACCCCCCATGGCAGCCTGTTCCAGTGCTCTGTCACCCTCACTGTGAAGTTCTTTCTCACATTGGTGCAGAACCTCCTGTGGTCCAACTTGTGACCATTGCACCTTGTCCTGTCCCCATAGGCCACTGAGAAGAGGTTGGCCACCTCCCTTTGTCTCCCACACTTCAAATATTTATAAACATTGATGAGATTTCCTCTCAGTCTTCTCTTGTCAAGGCTGAACAGCCCCAGCTCACTCAGCCTTTCCTCACAGGGGAGATGCTCCAGGTCCTTAATCATCTTTGTGGCCTCCGCTGGACTCTCTCCAGGAGATCCCTGCCTGTTTTGTACCAGAGGGCCCAGAACTGGACACAGTACTCCAGGTGAGGCCTGACCAGTGCAGAGTAGAGGGGGAGGATCACCTCCTTTGACCTGCTGGCTACAGTCCTCTTGATGCCAACTTGTCATCCACCAGGACCCTCAGGTCCTTCTCTGCAGAGCTGCTCTCCAGCTGGTCATCCCCCAGCCTGTACTGATACCTGTGATTGTTCCTTCCCAAGTGCCAAACCCTACACTTGCTTTCATTGAACCTTATCTGGTTCCTCACTGCCCAGCTCTCCAGCCTGTCCAGGTCTCACTGAATGACAGCGTGTCCATTCCTGCATGTCTGCCACTCCTCCCAGCTTTGGGTCATCAGCTACTTGCTGGCAAAGAAAATCTGTGTTGCTTGATTCTTTCAGTCTCATATTGGGTGCACAGGGTTGTGTGAGATATGAGGTTGCCTGTGTTTGTGTCTGGGAAGTGGCACCAACTGTGCAGTAGTGGTCTACCATAGCCTTATTTTTCCATGAGGAACTGCATCTTGTCAGATCAAATTTTATTTTGCTTCATGCATCTATTTTCCTTCTTCAGGGAAGGTACCTTAAGAAAAAAAAAAAAGGCAGTTTTTCTAGCAAAAGTGTAATTATTAATATACCTGTTTAAATTCCTGTATTAAAGATGCATTTTAACAGGAGTTGGAATATGGCTGGCATATTCACTATGCATTTTAGCATCAAAACATCTTCCTAGCTAAAAAGTATCAGAGCAGCCTGCAGAGTCATAGACTCGCTTGCTGAGCTGTGTAAGACAAGCAGGCGCTGACCCGTGCTTCAAGTTCTTACCAGCCATCCTGTCTCCTGCTGGTGTAGTGCTTGATTGCACCACGTCACTTTTTTGTGGACTGTCTCTCAAAACCAGAATTCAGTCATTTGTAGATGAGTGCATTTTTTTTTAAGCTGTTCAGTCAGTTTTCTTATGAAATGGAAAAAAAAAAAAATCCCAAGCAGTAAATGTTTGGCTAGTTGGAGGACTCCAAGGGAAGGCTTTTGCTTCTGGTGACTCCCTGTCAGTGTCGTTTCTGTCACCCCTCATAAACTTACCATTGCTAGCAGAAGCTGTACAACTAAGCATCGAGCTTTTATAAAAGCTGATGGAACTCCATGCTTAAAGAATAGAATTCTTTTGCCCTTATAAGAGATGTTTAATATACTTAGGGATTTTCTATAATAAGTAAATATAGAATAAAGAGAAATATATTTTGTAAATATAATATAAATGTATAGTTTAAAATAAAGAGGAAACTAAATCGCAGATGGAGTTTGGTTTATAGGCGAAACCCCTCAGGGAAGAAAAGCTGCTTTTGGGAAGCTTGTTTTGTCAGATTGCAAAGCAAGGTAGGAGAAGTACTTTCAAGGTCCATGAGTGTCTTGATTATGGAGAACTGAGATCTAAAATGATACTGAGTGAAATCAGTTATACTCTGAAAACTGTAAGTTTTGGGAAGCCTATCTACCCATTCTGTATTTTGTTTGTAACTTGCCATTGTTGTATCAGATCCTCCAACTTCCTCCTCTTTCAGAAGTCCTGGGAAATGGAAGAGGTGTCTAAGGACCGGAGGAAAGCAAATATCACTCCAGTCTTCAAAAAAGGCAAGAAGGAGGACCTGGGTAACTACAGGCCGGTCAGCCTCACTTCCATCCCAGGAAAGGTGATGGAATGACTTGTTCTTGGGGCTGTCTCCAGGCACATCAAGGATAAGAGGGCTGTTAGAAGCAGTCAGCATGGTTTTACCAAGGGGAGGTCATGTCTGACTGACCTAACAGCCTAACAACGAGGATATAACCAGGTGGATGGATGATTGCAGGGGAGTGGATGTGGTTTTCCTTGACCTCAGTAAGGCATTTGACACTTTCTCCCACAGCATCCTGGTGGGAAAACTGAGGAAGTGTGGCCTGGAGGGTGGAATAGTGAGGTGGATCGAGAGCTGGTTGAAGGGGAGAAGCCAGCAAGTTGTCATTAATGGGGCAGAGTCTGGCCGGAGGCCTGTAACTAGTGGAGTCCCTCAAGGGTCAGTACTGGGACCAGTATTGTTCAGTGTATTCATTGAAGACCTGGATGAGGGAATAGAGTGCACAGTCAGCAAGTCTGCTGATGACACCAAGCTGTGAGGGGTGGCTGACACACCAGAAGGTTGTGCTGCCATTCAACAGGATTTAGACAGGCTGGAGAGCTGGGCAGGGAGAAATTGAAGGATATTCAACAAGGACAAATGTAGGGTCTTGCATCTGTGAAGGAACAACCCCAAGTACCATTATAGGTTGGGGACTGGCCTGTTGGAGAGTAGTGCAGGTGAGAGGGACTTGGAGGTCCTGGTGGACAGCAGGATGATCATGAGCCAGCAATGTGCCTTTGTGGCCAAGAAGGCCAATGGCATCCTGGAGTGTATTAGAAGGGAGGTGGCTAGTAGATCAAGAGAGGTCCTCCTCCCCCTCTACTCTGCCCTGGTGAGACCAAACCTGTAGTTTTGTGTCCAGTTCTGGGCCCCTCAGTTCAGGAAGGACATAGAACTCCTTGAAAGAGTCCAGTGCAGGGCCTCCAAGATGATTAAGGGAGCAGAACATCTTCCTTATGAGGACAGACTGAGGGAGATGGGTCTCTTTAGCTTGGAGAAGTGACCTCATTAATGCCTATAAATATGTTAAAGGTGAGTGTCAGGAGGACGGATCCAGCCTCTTCTCAGTGATGGCCAGTGATAAAACAAAGGGGCAATGGGTCCAAGCTGGAACATAGGAAGTTCCATGTGAATATAAGGATAAACCTTTTCACTGTGAGGGTGATGGAGCCCTGGAACAGACTGCTCAGAGAGGCTGTGGAGTCTCCTTCTCTGGAGACATTCAAGACCAATCTGGACACATTCCTATGTGATCTACTGTAGATGATCCTGCTTGGGCAGGGGGCTTGGGCTGGATGGTCTTTCGATGTCTCTTCCAGCTCCTAATATTCTGTGATTTTGTGAATGGTGCTACCTTTTTACAACTAATAAGTTTAGTCTAAACAATAATAATTCTTTTGATTGTAACAGTAAGAAGCCTCAAGACTCTTAAACTGCCAGTAAAAGCTGCAAGTTCTTCTGCTATTTGCTTGAAACAGCTGGGCTGTTTGCAGTGCTGTCTTGACAGCCGTCTAGTTGCGCAGTAATGTATTTATTTATAATACCCTTTATTTTCCTTCTGTGTCAATAAATGATGACTGTCAAATCACTGATTTGACTGTAAGTCCCTGCATGCTTTTTTCTGCATGCATTTTGTCCTACTATTTGCTTTTAGGTTGGTTCCTACATAGACACTTCCCAGAGAAGGATTTGGACTATCTGGGAAGATTTATTTTCTAGGGTAGGCAATACTGCTCCCATAGGAGCACTCCCAAGAAAGGGCCATGAATGTGGAGCGCCACTAAAACTGGATTCCACGAGGCAAAAAGTTTCTTTCTGCCAGAATTGATAAAAACTTTGAGTGACTCAAGTTCTCCACATCGGGTAGTAGGGAGCAGATCTGTGAAATGAAATACACATCGCACACCTTTAGGGGCGTTATTTCAGCCTCCCTCTTGTCTGGTACCAGTGAAGGTTAGGAACATATTTTCTGGTTTACATAATTAGCATAGTGAAGAGGAAAATTTGCCTTGGAAGTGGATTCATCATCTAAATGGATGTGCTAATGTAGATGAGTTCACATGGAAACTAGTCATCCTGTTTGGAACAGACACCAAGTAGCACCTCACTACAGATAGCTAAGTCAAGTCTTGGGCATGGTACATATCACATGGAGCAGCTCTCTACAGCAATCGATTCATTGGAGGCATGAAAGGTCAGATTCTTGTCATCCTAATGTAATGTTCCAGTTTTACTCCTACAAACATTTTAGCTAAGAAATAATACTAAGCTGTGTTTTCTAGCAGAATGTAATTTATTTTCAGATTTTGTGGAACATAAAATATTTTTGTTAGTATTTTATTCTTCCAAAGAATGAAAATCTTTTTCAAGTCCCTAGTCTACTTGAGGATAGTACTTGGAATTACTAAAGTATGAATAACCTCCAGATCTGAAGCTGTATGTTTTGAAACCATACTTAATGAGAAGCTTTGTGAGGAAAAAAAAAAAAAAAGTTTTTTTTCCTTTATGGGCAATGTTGAACTTTTAAGCCTATCTATTAAAAAAACTTTGTCTGGCATTGCTTTGGAAAATAATAAAAACCTATGAATAGTTCTAAGTTGATTTAGTAAAATAATAAATTAACAATTGTAAAAGGTTCTTTATTCAAAGTATTTTCATAACCTTTTGTGTTGAGTGCTGTTACTGGGCAGGAAGATTCTATGAACATTTGATTTTCTGTTGACTTTGTATTTTTTGGTATTTCAGTACCCACAGTAAGGTATCTTTGGGCAATTGCAACTGTGAGTTGTCTTGACAAAGACAATTTTCATCCTGATATAAGAAAGAATTTTTTTTTTCAGTGAGAACAATCAATCAGTGGAACAACAGCCCCAGGGTTGTGGTGGAGTTCCTGTCACTGGGGGTGTTCAAGGTACAACTGGACAGGGTGGTAGATAATCTCATAAGGTTGGACCAAATGAACTTTGAAAGTCCATTTAAACCTGGGTTTTTCTACAGTTCTGTGGCTCTAAAATTTACTGTCAGTTTATCTTGTACTTGATTTAATGGAAGCTCTCTCTGTGTGCACATCATATCTATAGTTACTCAAGTAACAGTTTACTCAAGTTTTAAATTTTCCATCAGATTTAAATAGTAGGAACTGATGCACATACAGTTTATGTAGGCTTAGCCTGTTTTGTCCTTACAAAACACTCTTTCATTGAGCAGTGGGAATATTTTTCTCAGTTGCAAAGCTTTATCTTCTCTTTGCTTCTTTTGAGTAATAGCTGTCACCTCCTCTTGCCCCTCCCCCAACAGCTTTGTCATCCAGGATGACTCTCTGAGCAGTGTCTCTCCACAAGGTGAAACTTCCAAAGAGCTGTTGGTGGCTATTAATGGATTAGATGGAAAATGCTGCTCTGAGAGGCCATAATTTGTGATGGGGTTTAACTGTGCTTTTTGGAGTTTGTTTTCTCTAATAGATTAATCTGTCTTTCAGATATACCATATTTTGAGAAAACGAAAAAGGCAAAACCCTTCCGTTGTGAGGGGGTTTAGTGGTGAATAGAGGTAATTTGTCATAATGTCTACACATTACCTGCTTCTAGGTATTAATCTACCTTCATGGGAAGTCTCTCTCTGATGTCTAACAATGCTTCCGCTACTTAGAACTGGTTTGTGCTGTTTTAAATCACGCTGAGGTAATTAGGATATAAAAAACTGCCCACTGTCAGCTAGACTAGGCTGTAAGAAAACAGTATTTCTTACCATTTGTTCTATCAGGATAATGCATTTTTCCAGAAAGAAACAGAGCTTGAGAATGAGGAAGGGCTGAAAAAAAGGCTACAATAAAACATTTTTGGAGCTCTGTCTTCACTGCAAAACCAGCGTGACTTATTTAGGAAAGTTTGGAAGCAACTTATAGGTGACATTCAAAAGGTATATTTAGTATGTGTTCTTTTCCCTGAACACACGCTCATCTTAATGCACAGCTGATTGGTGGTGTGCAGCTATTTTGGATATTGTGGCTGCCTTTTGTGGGACAGTAGAAAGGCAGTAGCTCCTCTTGCTAATTTCTTCCAATGTGTGAATGATTATCTGATCTAATGAAGTGTCAGAAAACTGAGGACAAGATCTTTTCAGAAATTAAAGCTTACTGCTAGTATAATGTGAACCTGTTTGTGTTTCTGAGTTTTTGCCTTGAATTGTGGTGGAGGAAAGCTGATACAAAGGACTGTCAAACCAGCAGTGAATGTACAGGATGTTGATCTGGAAGGATAAACAATCAATCATAGAATATTCTGAGTAGGAAAGGACTCATAAGGATCATCGAGTCCAACTCCTGGCTGAAGACATGCCCAGCCAAGTCAGAGCATGTCACTGAGCACATCATCCAGATGCTTCTTGAACTCAGCCAAGCTCGGTGCTGGCTGGGAAGCCTGTTCCAGTGTCTGACCACCCTCTCGGTAAAGAACCCTTTCCTCGTGTCCAACACACTCCTCCATTGTATCAGCTTCATGTCGTTTCCTTGGGTTCTATCACTGGGTGACAGAGAGGAAATTGGAGCCTGCCGCTTTGGTTCCCTTCATCTGGAAGCCTCATGTGGTGATGAGATCTCGCCTCAGCCTCCTCTTCTCCATGTTGAACAAACCAAGGGACTTCAGTCTTGCAAGTCTTCCCCTCCAGACCCTTCACCATCATTGATAATGGTCAAATGTTTGAAACCTGTCTTTAAAACACAAAGCCTAGAAGGTGTTTTCTAAGCTTTTGTTTTACAAATATTGTTTCTGTGTTCTTTGGTAACTGCTCCCTGCTTGCATCATTCATGGTTTGAATTGCTTGGAGTGGTACCTAAGACATAGCCTTGAGGCTATGTTTGCATGACAGTTTCTGCTGCTCAGCAACGGCAGTTCAGTTTAGGTTACTGACCTTCTGGGCCCAATCTGCATCTAACCAGGTCATTAGTTTCTGGTAGCAGCACAGTTTATTTGATGCCTGTGTGAAAATGGAGGTCTCTTATTCCTGAACATAAGTGGTGAGTGCAGATGTCAAAACAGTAGTTTTTCATCTACAAGAAATTCTGTGGTTTTTTCCTTATTTCTGGTGGAAATTGGTCATAAATGGCTAATACTACTTTTAATTACTTTCTTGCCAATGATTCTTCTTTTCTCTTTCCTAGAAACACTTAAATGTAATTTTTCTAAATTTTAGCATTCCCCCTGTGTGCTACAGTTGCTCAGTGACGTTATCAAGACAGCAGCCAAGGGTTCCTGAGGTTTTGAGTCACAGCTCTACAATAGGGTGCCAAAAGCCCTCCTAGATTTCCCTAGCATGCCTCATTATAAGCTGAGGCTCCTAGGACTTCTAGACTGCCAGCTCTGTGACAGAAATTCTGGAGTAACTTTCTTTCCAGTATCCTGGCAAACCAGGAGTGCTGGTGTGCTCTGTGAGACACACCTGGCACACTGTTCTACAGCCCACCAACTTCCTCTTTGAGTATGGCACGGCACAAACAGTCTACTTGGCATGTATGCCCTACATCTGCAGGCTTCCACCTGCAACCTTTTGTGATGAGAGTTTTGCAGAGCCCAGAACATGTTGGGGGAACTCTTCTGGAAGGAGGCAACTCACTTCTCTGTCCTTGTTCTTCTGCAAGGAGACAGTAGGATTTAATCAGGATGACAGTTACCTTTTTAATTTCATAGTTAAAGCATAAAACTATTCCTGCAATTTCACAAAAACTTTTTCACAAAAATATCCTAAAAAGTTGGAACAAAGATGTGGATTTTCAGAAATCAAAGCAGAATAAAATACTTGTGAATATCAATTTCATGCCTATCTACCTTTGTTCTGTGAAAAATTCCCCCTAATAAAACAATAGTATCTGACTAATATTGTGTTATCAAAATATCAAAATGCTGAGAAAGAAAATTTATACACCTGAAGTAACTCAAGAAATCTGGATAAAAATTTTTAGCAGAAATAAAGAGGCAATTCTAGGAAAAAATAAAGTTAAGTTCCTAGCTTTGATTCACAATAGTTGTTCTTACATATCTAATACGATTATTATGTCTTACAAAGCAGCTACAGTTTTTGTTAAGTGCCAACAAGTTTTCTGAGAGCAACCAGTATTGCCTTAAGACTGATAAATAATAATAAATAAATGCTTTAGCATAAAGAACATGGACCTTGAAGCAATGGCACTGGGTACTATGGCAGTTCCACTGCCAGTAGGAAGCTGTCTTTCATAATGGCAAATCAATGACATGTGGTAGTTCAAGTAGTGGAGATGTTTGGGTTTCATTTCTCAGTCAAGCTCATAGAATTATGAAGCAGAATGTCTTGGGTCTAGCATCTGTCCTAACTTTTTCTGCCCATGCAAACTAGCAGTCAAAATGTTCAGGTGCCTCTCTTGTGTGTTTGTGGGTGGAGAAAAGCTAGCAAAGATAGTCTTCAAAGCAATGTCTGTGTTTGCTATTTTGCTGCTGTTATATAAAAGGCCAAAATAATACTATGACATCATTTGAGAATCTTAAATATGCAAATCTGGGTTACATATTTATTACATAACAAGCTAGATGTTGTTTATTTTCCAATGCTTACTTGTCAGGCTCAGGAGGGCTCTGTTTTGTAGAAGAAAAATGAAGAACCCCAATTCCTAGGTGTTTGCTCTAAGCAGCATCTTTAGGTTCTGTGTATTTCAGACGTGTGTTTGTGGATTTCTGTAGCTCAGAGGAACTCGTTACTGTTAATTTTACTGAAGAAAAAAAAAAACAAAACAAAAAAACCAAACCAACATTGAGTTCTCTCTCAAGTTTGCTTTTACCTGGTGTTTCAGTGTCATTTCTGGCATCACAGGGCAGTCAGGTAGTTCCTGCCGGTGATGTCAAAAGCTAGACAATAGTAATGAAATCCAGCAGGTGAATTTGATTCATGCAGTTGATTGACTTGCTAGTTTGAAATGTTTCATTGTGTCTGACTGCTTTACTGCATCAAAATGTGGAACAGGAGGAGTCTTTTGGTATGACTGGTGAGCACCTACTGCCTCTATAACAAACTACGTGGAACAGATGATGTTCACCCAGGGGTGCTACAGAAACTCGAGGGGAAAATAGATCAATTGCTACTGGTGATGTGTAGCTTCATTTAAAAGTGTCTTGGCACCTAGGATTAGATGATGGCAAACCTGATGCCAGATTTTAGAAAGGACTTGATGTGAAACCCAAAGGTTGTACGTCTCTGTGCTGCAGTAGAAATTATTTTAGATTAGACTTTGTGAACAGGGACATAAATATGATATAGACATGGCAGACATACTTGGAAATTGTCAGAGTGGCTTCTGTGAAAGGAAGTCTTGCATAACAGTCCTTCTGGAGTTCTCTGAAGGACTTGGCACACCTTGTTGAGGGTGACCTGAATGATGGACATGCTAATGTATGTTGGCAAAAATCTCTCACCAGAGGTTTTTATGAAAACAAGGCAGCCAAGACTGAAGAAACAAACATGTTTACTTTGTTAAGTAATTAGTAGGAGGATTAAACCCAAGAATGGTAGTAAATTATTTAGTTTTGTGATGGACAGAGGAAGAGAAGCCTCACAGGGTTTGTCTGGATTCTGAACTAGTCAGTATGTTTCAAAGCGACCCAGAAAAGAAGTTAGTGTAAGGACACATAAAAGTTACTGGTAACTGCAGGTTATTACAGAGAAACTGGGCTATGGTTGTCTGCGAAGAATGGCAGAGGGACCTTCTGACGCTGTCTGAATGGGCAACAGAGTAGCAGGTGAAATTCTATTAGATAGATATTAGGATATTTTAGTACCTTTACTTTGAATATTAAATAACAGCTTGAGTTAGTCCTTGACACACAATAATTTATGGACAAATATCCATCTATCATTAATGATATTGCCAACTTAATATTAGATAGCAGTCCAAAAAGGAAATAAAATGCTTAGAGTTATTAGGAAGAGAATGGAGGGGAAAGCAGGACCCCAGTGCTCTGTTGCAGAAATCCATGGTCTGTCAGCATTCTCAATACTGTGCATGTTTCTGACCTTTTCTTCTCAAAAATGATAAGGAAGAAGCAGAGTAGGTTCAAAAAGAGTAATGATAGGAAGATAACAACTTATCAGGAAGGTGTTCTATATGTGTTCCATAAGATCAAACCATGATATATTCACCTAATGAATCTTACAGAAATTCCAATATGACTCCACTTAATGTTAGACTGTTTTCCAAGGACTTTTTCAGGATGCATCAGAATCTTAATGACATTGGTTGGAAAGGTTCCCGTGAACAGCATTGGACCTGGAATGAGGCATCCCAGAGAAAGTGAAGAGCCTGCTGTTAGAATTTGGTGAACATAATTGCATTGGAGCAGGGCTGGAGCTGGATTTAATCTTTTTCCAGATATATTCCATATAGAGTTTGTGAAAAATGATATTCGGTGATGCAGTATGTCATTTTCACTGGGCATGGGTTTGGGTTCTTACATAACAAGGCAGCAAAAAATAAGCAGTGGGCAGTTTTGCTAAATGTCTCTTGAATTCTCTCTCCTCCAAAAACAGTTATTTATGCTTGCATCATGTTTTATAAGGGGGGAAAAAAAAGCCTTCCTAAAAACTTTTGTCACTCTTTAGGTTGTTCTTATTATTGCCAATGTCTAGATGAGATACTGTGCATAAAAGAACACAACGGTAAAATACGTAATAAAGAGAATAGAGAATAAGGATTGAGAAGAATTCTGCTAGTTCTCTATGTAAGAAAATGTGCAGCATATTGAAATGTAGAAAGGAGAAATATTAAATATGATGTTGCTTTAAACTAGTGTTAGATGCAATAAATGCTTTTGCAAATTTCACCATCTCTGCAGGCTGTCATCTGCAAATAGGTTAGTTTCTCCATTTTTCTGTTATTTGCAATTTAAACTTGTATTTCAATCACTGGCAGGAGAGGTTATTTTTAATAAGTATAAGCAGATGCCTTCTCTTGCTTTTGGCAACTTTAACATGAAGGGGAAAAAAAAGATGATTTACTAATTAATATTTTTGCCTGCTGAGACTCCTTACCTTAAGTAAGCCCTGTTTGTCACAGTTGCATGGCAAGCTTTTTGTCCTGAGGACTAATTGGCAGGCTAGATGGACTGTGATGTTCAGAAAATCTGGAATAGTATTCAAGAAAGAAGAATGCAGCAATAATTTTAGACACTTCTGTGCGTTTAATATGAGGTACTCTTCATGGCTTATCCTACTCTTTACAGCTTCTTTGTTTACAGCAATGGGTCCAAGCTGGAGTATAGGAAGTTTCATGTGAACATAACTTTTTTATTGCGAGGGTGATGGACCACTGGAACAGGTTGCCTAGAGAGATTGTGGAGTCTCCTTCTCTGGAGACATTCAAGACCAATCTGGACATATTCCTGTGTGATTTAATCCAGGTGATCCTGCTCGGGCAGGGGGTTGGACTAGATGATCTTTTAAGGTCCCTTCCAACTCCTAACATTCTGTGATTCTGTATTACAAGTAGCCTGATCCCACTGAATCCTTTGTGATTCCATTTGAAAGATTTGAACCTTATTTAATATTTACTAAAAAACTGTGCGTTCATTTTGCTTCACCCAAACTTACCCTGGAATAATCTCCTTTTCTCTTCCTTCCTAGTCTTTATATCTTTTCTTGTCTCCTATGCGCACCTTTTAGAATTAAAACTTGTGGTTGCTTGTGTTGCAACGGTGCCTGTGAACCTCAATCAGAATCTGTACCATTGTGCATTATAGACTATGATGTTGTTTTTTTCCTTGGAAAACCTCTGGAGGTTGCATCCTGTAGGTTGCCTGCGGCAGCAACTGTAGGTTGGACAAACATTTGTCAGATTTCCTATATATGTTTTGCCTGGTAGCAAATGAGGAAATATAAGCCCAGAATACTTTGCTTTTAATGGCAATATTGAGATTGAGTTTTATTCTTGGCACAATAAATCTGAGATTGGATAAGTATTAGTTTAGCATTCTTTGTCCTTTTCAAAAAAAAAAATCCTGGAAAACCAATGAACCAACCTGTTGTGCTGAGCATCGGCAAGCAATGAATTGAGAAGGGACACTCTGCTCATTTCGGGCAGGGACATTTAATCATTTATGCTGTCTCTGAATTTGGAGCTGCTCATTTCAGAATATTTGTTGTGAATGCAAATGCAGGATAAAACAAATCTTCATTTGCAATGTGACTGCAAGTTGATGCAGTAATCAGTGTAAAACTCACTAGTGAAAGTATAATGACATTTTCTGCTTGCATTTTTATAGCCTGTTGGCATGCCTTGTGAAAGTATAATAATTCTTTTTTATACACAGATGCTAGCTCATTCAGTATTTATAGAAATTAGAGAGCAAGTCTTTAAATTTACCTCATCAGTGTCAAATAAAATCACATACCTATGGAGCTTTTGATATATTTGTAAAGCCCCCAATTGACAGTTTTTAACAAATATATGGGTTTTACTGTGCTTCTAAAATATAGTAATTTTATCCTTGGTTAGAGGATCAGTTATGAATATTTGTCCGTATTAACATTATAGAAGCCATCAATAGAAATGCCTCAGTTAAAACTGCTTGGGGTTTTAAAATAAAATATTTGCATAACATTTGAACCATAGGTTAGGTGCTGACAAGAATGGCAAAATTTGATGCTTAGTAGAGTGACAGTTTTTCAATTATTATTAATAAATTAAATGCTCATATAGTTAATGTTTGCACAATTTTATTTGCAGAACTGTTATTTAAATAGCTATTACACTTTGATGCTTTGAAAACTGCCATCATTAACACAAATGGTACCAGCACACTTAATGAGACTGCCTTATTTACCAGGGATAACTCACGTCTTAATCTGCATCTCTGTTTTCTTTCATGCATTGCATAATCCAGCTAATGTGTTCTAAGTGTAGAAAGAAGAAAACTGGAAGTTGACTGAATTTAAGGAGCTTACTTGAATTTATATAATCTCAAAATAGCACTTTAAATCATTACATGGGATCCTAGCATACCTCAGATACCAGTGTACTTCAGTGACTGAAATACTGGAGACTGAACAAGGCTTTTGATCCATGCTTTGTCTTTGTGCTGTGTTGGTTTACGTGTCTGCAGGTTGAGCGCGTAGCTTTGCTTCTTAAAGTCTTTTGGGTTTCACACTGCAGCTCTGTTTAGGATACAAAATGTAACCAGACTGTTACAGATTTGTGGACTTTTTTTTTTCTTTTCTAAATTTTCTTGCCTATCTAAGGTAGCAGATTTCTAGGACTTAGCAGTCCTTTATCATGTTTTAATTTTCACATTTCTTCTTCAACCAGTTTTTAGTCTGTTCTTCAAGCACTGAAATGGGAAAATTTTGATATAGATTTTGTGAAATAATGTCAGTGACTTTCAGATTGACTTGACTTGTGCATTAGCAATAAATGAATATCTTGTATGTGTAGTATGTTTGAATTCCCAGCATATTCATGGCTTTTTTCCTTTTTTTTTTTTTGCATTCCTTACATTAATTGGGAAATACGAGGGGGTATTTATCAAAGGGTTAAGTTATTTGCAGATATTATTAAATTTACAATGTACACATTGAAACAAATTCAACCTATTTTTTTCTCATCTGTGGACTTGGATTTTTCCACAAATTTATTTTAAAATTTAATGGAACTTAGTAGTGTCCACCACGGTCCATGGAAACACCCTTTGACAGCTTCAGTGACTTTTTTGATCACCAAACCCCATAAATGCTCTTTGTAAGTTCTGTGAATTTGAATATGACAAACAGAAGTAGTTTGCCTGGCCTGCGACAGTGATGTATTTGGCTTTATTATCTTGAGTATCCACAGAAAGCATGCAGGCCAAAAAACTAAACAGACATGTTCTCTAAGGCTTTATAAAAGTGTGTATTTAGACAGGATTTATTCTAGTTGAAGATTAGAGAGCAGGGCTATCAACAAGATTAGAAATGGTGATCTGTCAAGATTAATTTAAAAAACATTTAGGAATATCCACTTTGTTCATATCCACTTTACTGGATTAATGCCAAAAATCTTTGGTGTAGGGAAAAAAAATCTGTGTTTTTGGTGTTCTTTATTAATTTCTAAAAATAAAAAGGCTTTGATTATGGAGTATGTTTTTTATCCATATGTTTAATTACAATTTTTAATTAATTGACAGGGGGAGTAATGTATTACCTTAACTGTGTTCATTACCTGTGCATGTGTTCAGAAATGTTGACAGTGATCCTTTCCTTCTGTTTTATCCCCTTCCCCTTTAACCCACAGTGTCCCCTTCTGATATGGAAGTAATGTCTTTTATTTATTCTGTCATTAACTGCTGAAGTTTAATGGGGCTGTCTTGGGTGAAAACTAATTCCTTTCCCTCAGACATCTTTAGTTTCCTTGGGAAGTTAGGAATCTGCTAAAGGCTTGTGCTAACCCAGGGCGGGACATGGGCAAAAAGAAATCTTCTTTTCAGTTTTATGGGAGGAATTTTTATAGAGGAACTAGATTATGTGTCTTTAAAAAATTATTCCAAAGACTGATAAAGCAAACTCTTACATTCTCACAGAGATTACCTTGAATGCTTCTGTGCAGTTTCAGTATGTTCTAACTGGAAGTTATATTTAGTGCTTTAGCATTTTCAGTAGAACATTAATAAATTTGGAAACTGTACCAATTGCTTCCCAGAAATTGCAAAATTACTCTTTCAGTTGATGATTCAAAGTATATAGTGTTCTGAGATTAAATACCAGTATTTACTGATAAGAGTGACTTCAGTGGGCAAATGAGAGGAATAATGACATGATGGAGCTAAAGCTAAATGAGTTCATGAAAACAGCTTTTCAAGAACACCTTGATGCAGTTTGAAAATTTGGTTTCATTCAAATAGTGACCAGAGATGGTACCAGATGTCTTTTCCTTCTAGATCTTTTTTGCCACAGGTAGATGGCATCTGATGACCACAATGGCACAAGTGACTGCTTTCAAGTTTGAGACAGTTTCTTCGGAAATCATGTGGAATTCCATTTAGATTGTTTCCTTCACCTTGTTGCCAGAATATCTGTAATGACATGAATAGTTCATTGAAATGACTTTTTATTTTTAATTCTTTCACATCTGTGTTTGTATTTACATGTTTTGAGGGTGTTTTTCTCTTTGTAAAGGGTAGCACTTCATCATTAGATTTAGTGTGATGGATTTTGGTAGAGGTTTTCTTTGATTTTTTTTTATAAATATATTTATTGTCTAGGTATACTGGAGTTTTAATTCTGATCTTTGAAGGGCTTGCTTTAAGTTTCAAATAATCCATAGATGTTATGTTCCTATGTTTCCTTCACCATCTTTTCAATACTGAGAACATTAGCTAATATAGTAGAGTTCTCTGCAGGAAAATCCTAGGCAGGCTTCCAGCTTGGCAAGGAATAACTCTTCCTTGAATGTTTAGCATAATTACATATATTTCCTTCAGTAATTTAATCTCCATTACTTTACTTGTTTATGAGATACTATGGTATCCTAGAAATAGGGTCTTTAGAAGACCCTCTAGTTCCTCCCAAAGTGTGGAAACAAGGTGAAATACAATCCTAGGCCAACTCAGATAAATGTCATTGCTAAAACCTTCTTCTTAGAGAGGCTTTTCAGACTTACTCAACACTCTTGTTCCAGTGCTTAACAGTTCTTAATCTGTAGACATGTTTCCTGATATCTGTTAGTTCTCCCTTCTTTATTAAGTTATTTCATATAAAAGGAAATGTGGAAACATGTCTTGGTTTTTTTTTTTTTTTGGTTTTTTTTTTTTGGGGGGGAAGGAGTTGTCTCAAAAAAAGTCCATACTGAACATCACTATTTTGTAAATACCTCTGCAGTTGTTTCGTTTTGACCAGTATTTTCCTTAGTGCCAAAATCTGACTGTCTAGCCTGTAAGTCTGTCTGTAGGTTACTCTCTCTGACTTTAAAGGAAACTATTATGTCTGTGTTTCACAAATCCTTTGGGATTTCATCAGTCTTCCTTCAAGTATCAAAGACATTGCTTTAGCTGACTCTCAAAATAGTCTAGATGAATTAATCAGTCCTGCTGACTTAAGTATATTTAACCTCTCTAAATATATTTAGCTTCCTCATTCTGACCTGTGTTTCTGCAGACAAGAGTTCTCATATTCTTAATCACATGGAAGTGGAGTCATGGAGTTAAACAAAGGTCTAGTGCAGCATGGGAGCAGTGAAGTGCTTGTCCCTCGACCCCACAACACAGGAGCAGCTGGTTTGACTGATGTCTTCACCTGAACTGGAGATTTCTGAGATGTAACAGAATGGCTCAAAATCTTACACTTTTGCATTACAGATTTGGTAATTTCTTTTGACTGTTTCTGGAATTGTTTAATTCCCTGTCCAATGTAGCAGTTACATTTTACTGAAGTAAGAAGAAACACAGTGGGTGAATTTCAGTCCCAACTGACAGCGATAACTGCCTTCTGAGTGGCCCTATGCAATTATGAGGCCACAGCACCAGTATATTAAAGATCAAAATAAAGAGGTAGCTGTAGGATTCAGTTTTTGTCCTGAACACCACTACTGCTCCAGTCACAGAATCAGATTTTTTTTCTGAAAAAAATGATAGTAATAATTTAAAAAAAAATAAAAAATATTTATTTCAGTACATTGTGACATCCAGATGTATCACATTTACTTGGTGGTGAAGGGGAAGAATTTCAGATTTCTCAAGACATGGAATTGTATTTAGAGAACCCTGAACCAATTTAAAGAGTCACACATATAGGGTAAATAGTGTAATTCTTGACTTAACCGTTGTTTCCCTTTCTAGATATTTATTTTGTGACTGTATGGGTAGCAACATCTGCTTATGTTTTTGATAATAATAATTCTGTCGTCATTAAGACCTGAAACCTGGAGCACATCCTAAAAATTACACCAGCAGGTAATGGTAACTGACATTCTGCCTGTTCAAATGTTGTCTGTTATATGGTCTAAATCATTACACCTTGAGATAAACCCTTGGTTAATCTAAAACATGAATATCCTCTGCCCTTCTCATTCCCTTATCTCAGACAGGTTATCTTTAGAGCTAAAAAAGGTTCAAAGATGGGAAGTATGCTTAAAGGTATGGAAAGAATCACTTTCTATCAGCTCATTGATAAATTTTGCCGAAGTTGTTTTCTACTTCATTTTTCTTATGATAAAACTTGTGCTCATGCATGGCAAAATAGCAGAGATTATAGCTTGTAACACCTAGAGATCAAATGCTAGCATTTTGTTTCCATTGTCTAGACTGTGCTCTCAAAGTGCATATTAGAAGCCATAATCTTTTTCTTGGGATAAGTTCTGACTTATCTTCTCCACAGATGAGAAATAGTGGCTCTTTTCCTTTGGGCTATTCAGTGTGGAAAAAAACTTAACTATATAGTGTTAGAAGTCTAACTTCTAGAATGCTGAAATTAAATAAAAAAAATCTACTGTACATACCTTCCTAGAATGCACCTATTGCTTACTTTAGAATGAGGAAAAAATTCAGATAACCCAGTACTTTCTGTTGGATTTTTTTCTTTTCTCTAAAAAAACCCAAACAACTCCAAAACAAATTGTCCTGGTTTCAGGTAGGGTAGAGTTAATTTTCTTTCTAGCAGCTGGTGGAATGCCGTGTTTGGGAGTTAGGATGAGAGCAGCACTGATAACACCTCAGTGTTTCTAGTTGTTGCCAAGCAGTCAAGGACTTCTCAATTCCTCATAACAAGAAGGCAGGGGGCACACAGGAAGCTGAGAGTGGGCACAGCCAAGACAGGTGACCCAAACCATCCAAAGAGAGTATTCCATGCCAGTTACATCATACCCAACATAAAGGGGGGCTGGTGGGGGAGGAGGGTATGGCTTCAGGACACATAGTTTTGGGGATGGTCAGATTCTGGGATGTCTCTGAGCTGTATGGCCTGAGGTGTGCAGTTCGGTGAGAAACTATCACAATTTTCATGTATTGTATTATAAAGTCCTGTCATCGTTATCTCTCTACTGTCCCAGTAAACTGTCCTTATCTCAACCTGTGAGGTTAATCTTTCTTCATTGGTCTTCTTTCCTATTCTTTCACCTCCAGCATTTTAGAGAGAGTGGCTGTGTGGTGTTCAGCTCTCAGCTGGGGAGAAACCAAGACACAAATGAATGAATCAACCTCCCCAACAAATAAAAAAAAGATCTGCTGGTTTTTACAGATTAGATTCAGGAAGCATTTATTCATTGATTTGCTCAAAGAACTTTCCAAGTCAATAGAGGTCAAGAGTAGAGAGGTACTTTTACATTTCCTTTATTAATGTTAAACTGTAGTAAATAATAGGTGCATATTTTATTTTAAAATTCCTTAAGTGGCAGCAGAGTTACAACCCCCTCCCCCCCCCCCCCCCCCCATTTTTATGGGAAATAAATAGCAGTGGAAATAATGACTTTCTAGACAGAATTTGAAGTAATATGTATTTTTATGCAGGAAATTCAAAGATTTGGTGGCAGTGACATGGCTCATGAGGCATTATGTAGGAGGAAAATCATGCCCTTAGAACTAAGAAAAGTGTGAAAATGCCTTGGGCTATGTTTATACCAGAGAAAATGCCACATGTAAAAATTGCCGGAGTAAGCATGTTTGATCATGTGTTAAAATTGTTCTCTACTGCCCACGTTATTCAAAAATACAGCTGAATCATTTAAGCTGCATCTGTACTAAACTGTTTATTTGAATGTCAACCTGCACTGAGGCTTGGAGAGCTTTGGGGATTGAGAAGCAAGCCTTTAGCATAAGGCAGAGAACATGCTGTGAGAAGATGGTCAGGGTGAGCATATGAAATGTGGCCTTATACTTCCACGTATTCTGTCTGGTCCTATACTGTCTATAGCCAGCCTCCTGACTTGTCCTCTCAAGGTACAGCACGTATGTCTTTCTCTGCCAAGATGGTTCAATCTTTCATATTACACCAAGGAGACCTTCAGTGTGTTTTGAGTCCTCAGGCAAGTATTTCCAGCTTGAGTAAAACTCGTATTCTAGACTTGTGCATGTCACTGGTACAGTGACTCAATCAGTCCTCGTGATTAGGAAACAAAAAATAACATTTATTTTAGGTGAATTGGGAAAAGTTCTAAACCAGTTGATTGGCGGGATTGGAGATGTTGGAATAGAGTAGCTACAGAAATACTTCCCCCACCCTTTAGTGGTTGGTTTGGTGGACTAGGTATAGCTGCCCATGTTAATTGTTAAAGTTTGTAGATATTGGAAAAACTCCATGCTATGTAGGTGTGTCTGAAGTGCAGGAGGCTGCACTTCAGACACACTGTGCTGTGACTCTAAGTTCACATTACTTAAAAATAGAAGCCAGGCAGTGAGAATTGCATGTTGGGTCCCTGAGTAACATCTTGTAAATACCTACCTAATATTTATTAAGAATTAACTAAAACCTGGAAATAGAACTTTATGGGTTACAAATCATGTGGCAGGTAGAAGAGTGCTCAAGAATTTAGTATGTATATGATGGCATTAATTTTCAAATTGGTGTTTACACAATGGGCAACTAAATTCAGCAGTTTATCGGTAGAAAAGAGAAATTAGCTAATGCAACGGACTTTAAGAATTACCTCCATTTTACTGATTGTAATGAGGAAAGCAAATATAAACCATTCAGGATAGCTTTAGAAAAAATGTGAATTACTTCAGTATAGTTTATATTAAGAGCCTTGTACATTGTCCAATACGTAAAACTACTGTGGAAGAGTTGGCTGTTGGTAAACAGCTGTTTCAAGCTGGAGCGCAGGAAGCTCCATGTGAACATAAAGGGAAACTTTTTCAGTGTGAGGGTGACGGAGCACTGGAGCAGGCTGCCCAGAGAGGTTGTGGAGTCTCCTTCTCTGGAGACATTCAGGACCTATCTGGACACGTTCCCGTGTGATTTAATCTAGGTGATCCTGCTTGGCATGGGGGTTGGACTAGATGATCTTCAAGGTCCCTTCCAACTCCTAACGTTCTGTGATTCTGTGAAATTGAACTCACTTGTTCTTTAGGCAATTTAAAACTTTCCATGCTGGATATAAGGACTTTATCTAATAACTTAACCTTAGAAAATTATGCTTGAAAGGAAATACAGTTTACACACAAATACACAACTTTCCTAATAGATGTTTAGTGGAGGAAAAAGACACCAGCTTTGTGACAGAATAATTTGTACAATGCTAATTGGAGTCTTGATTTTGCCAAAAAGACAAAAGCATGATTGGAAAATGTGGAGAAAGTTGGATCTGAGGGACAGCTGTTCTGACATGTTGGAAGAATCTTCACAGATGTGGATTTATGAAACCCAGTTTTATGGCTGCAAACCAAAGATGCTGTGACTCATAGAAATTAAAATCTGCTTTACTTATTCACTATTTTAACAGTTGGTTTTTTTTTTTTTTGACATGTGCATTAGTTAACAAAGCCACAAACTATATCTGGTTACAGCACTGCAGCTTTTCCTAAAAAATGCTGCCTGTTTTGCCACAGAAGTGCAATACTGATGTGGTTTACTTAAATGCTAAAACCACACTTTTCCAAACAGTTTGGATTAGACTGGTTTTTCTTTCTTCCAGATTTGAAGTCCCTTTTTCTTGCTTCCTTTAAAAACATTTTTGAGATTCTGAGTCATAGTCTACGCAAATGTTGGAATTCTCTGAAAAGTGAAGTCTGACTTTCCTTATCTCTCTCCACTAGATTTTCCCTCTATTTCAGCTTGTGGCAGGTTCATGAAGGCGCAGACATTTATTTTTTTTGAGTGAGCAAGAGATACTTTCTAGTACTTCACTAGTACTGGGAAAAATTCCCAGTACTTCACTGATACTGGGAAAAATGAAGCCATTGCTTCTGAGCTTAAAAAGCTTAGAGCCATCAATGAAACAGGTGCCATTTCAGCTCCCAGGAGCCATTTAGTAAAGAGTATAGATTCACTCACTTTAATGCCAGGGTTACTGAGTTTGTAACCTCTGCTAGAGTTGACCACATGGAACCAGAATTTGTCCTGGTGAGAGAGTTAACCTTTTTGTACACATTCACATAGCTTCCATGTAGACCCCTGCTGCGCAGCCGTCTACCAAATTTGTTGCTGTCAGCAAGCTGCTTGCCAGCCTTCCTTCTCCAGCCTACTCTGCTGGTTCTGTTGCCTTCTCTCTCCTTGATAGTACTTCCAACTTCATGCTAATCAGTTTCTTTTAATGGACAGTGGTGTGGACCTCAGCCATCTTGTGGCAGAGGATTGATGCAGAAATTCCTAATAAGTTTCATTAAAAAAAAAAAAAAAAGTTGGTATCAGTATATTGAGTATATTGCTGCATGCATGCATTACTTGGGGGCCAGCACCAGACATTTTAAATACAACTGAACATCGTGATTTGACTGTGCATCTGGTTCCTTAGTCTTGAAATATATTCCATTAAACTCCTGATTCCAACTATCTTCAAACTTTAATGCAGTTAGGGTTTACATTTGATTGTGGTGCCAGTAAATTCTGAATGGATAGCTCTTTCTCATTTACATGTACTTGTATTTTAGGTAAAAGCTGAGCAGTTACAGTTGCTTTTATTTTTAAAATCATTACAGTGTTCAAGATATCATAAATTACCGTCATTGCATTCTGACTAAAAGAAGCATACATTAAGAGTAATACTTATAGCAGTGGCTTCTCTTTGTATACTTCTTTTTTTTTTTTTTTGTATTGACTTTGAAAAGAGACTTTTCTGACCTACCCCTTGTCCATGCAAAAGGAATAATTATGTTTAGTTTGTTCAGGAGACTGAACTTGTGTGATTTCTGTCCCACCGTGCGAGGGGGACATTCAAGACCAATCTGGACGCGTTCCTGTGTGATCTAATCTAGGTGATCCTGCTCAGGCAGGGTGTTGGACTAGATGATCTTACCGTGACTCTGTGATGCTGTATCATTCTGGGTTTTTCTCCTGCAAAACTGCCATGGTTCTGTAATCCCACCTCACCTAGGCAGTTCAGTTTGAAATATGCACTGAGTTTTTCTGAACAGGATGTGTTAATCATTTTGTAGTCTTTATTCTAAGTGCATTCGGAAAAGTAGATTATCTAATGATTAATATTTTTACAAGAAAAATGCTAATTGAGATAGGATGTCATATCATAGGCTTTCTTGGATAGTAGATTTAATCATTTAACTAAAACCAGTAAGTATCACTCAAAGTATTTGAAAAAGCACTCATCTCCATGTCACACAAGTCGGAGCACAGATATATCCTGATCACTTTCTTTTTGCAGTGATTGCTGTTGAAGAAGAAATAAAAGACTTGGACAGGAATGGGAAGAGGTGCCTATCCACAATAGTGGATGCTGTGTTCTCAAAAAAGCTAAATATAGCAGATTTGCAGCTGTTGACTAGGAAGAAATGTATTTTCCAAGTCAGTAGCTGTCACTAAACGTAGAGATAGCATTAAAAGTTCAGCTAAGTGTAATGAAAACATAAAGGTGATTGAGCGCAGCTCCTGTTTGTTTCCCATGCTGCAGCAGTCTTAATTCCTGATTGTGGCTCTTTGTAGGCAGGTTTGAGGCCTGAAATTTTATTTAATTAAGCTAAGGTGAAACATAGCATTCTAGAAATAAAATTGAACTTGAAGGGAAAGAAAAGAAGAGAAGAAAGTATATTTCTTTACAAGAGACTGAAGAGTTCGGTTGCACTGCAGTTCTTAGTCCTCCTACTGACAGAAAATGTGAATGGCTGTGTTTGTTTAGCACAGTGCTACAGTACTGTAGCACAGAGTTCTGTCTTTTTATGATTTACATTTTTTTAAAGTCAGCAAGCAGAATAGAGCTTCACATCAGGATCTGGACTACAAAGTTGTTAAAGATGTTTGAACATCACTTTAATTAAACCATTGACTGGCTTACTATCTCCTTTTCTTAGGAATAAACTAGATGTGAACAGACAACACTGTTCTGTTTATATAACCCAGCTTTTGTTCTTTGTGCAATGCTTTGATATTTTCAGTAGCATATAAACCTCCTGGAGTTCTATGTCCCATAGTCAGTTGCCAGAAATAGTTAATAGTTTTTGCCACTGCAGAACTAATGATAATAGTTTTAAGAAGTTAGTGTAGAAATTTCTCCATAGTGACTGCAGGGAACTTTTCTTGAGAATAACAGTATATAATAGAAGATAATTGCTAGCATAAAAACTTTGTGTAGAGATACAGAAGGTACAGTGCACAACCCCAAATTAAGATCTTCTGATTTGCTGCCAGAGTGTTTAGATTATGCAGAAATACACAAATACTTTGTATGTAGACTGCAAGCATTGAAGGAATTTGCTGAAATCACAGAATCACAGACTGGTTGGGAAGGGACAGAAGGGACCTCAAAGCCCATCCAGCTCCAACACCCTGCCATGGGCATGGACAACCTCCACTAGACCAGGTTTTCCAAAGACCCGTCCAACCTGGCCTTGAACACTGCCAGGGAGGGGGCAGCCACAGCTTCTCTGGGCAGCCTATGCCAGGTCCTCACCACCCTGGCAAGAATTTGTTCCTAAGGTCCACTAAATCTGTCCTCCGTCAGTTTAAAGCCATTACCCCTTGTCCTATCGCTATATGCCCTTGTAAAAATTCCCTCTCCATTACAGTAGTTACCAGTTCATGCTGGATTTGCTGTGGGATATACTCTGAAAATTTATACAAGCTGTATGTCTCATAGGAAGTGAAATTTAAGGTCTTTTTTTATTTTTTTTATTTCTTTGTGGATACCTCATCAGTGTGCTTTTCACAGTTGATCAATGACTTTTTTTTTTCCCCCTTAAGCTTCAGGAGATTGAAAAGAAAAGTTGTCTAATCACCAGAACAAGAGTTGTAAAATCTCAAACAAATTGCAAGAAAGGAGACCAGGAGTCTTTATTAAATATGGAGAAAAAAAGAAACAGCAAATAAACTAATGTTTCACACATTAAATTTTCTTAATTGCCTGGATTTCTTTTATTTGAAGTGTTTGTGGAGCTGGGAGGTAAATGAAAGAGTGCATCTATTTTTTTCCTCCCTGTGCTTTCTCAAAGTAAATTCCAGCTTGCCTGCCTCAAGGAGTACTTCCTTACTGACATTTTGCAAACTTACTACTTGATGTCATTTTAATCTAGATAAGTTCCTGTTGTAACCTTCTCAGAGTCTTCAAATTTCTTCTTTTTATGATAAAGTCCTGAACAACAAGTAGAATATATTTGTCTAAGTAAAAGTGTGATTTGGGGTTTTTCTTCAGAGCTCCTGCAGGCACGAAACCAAAACTGTCTCCCAAGCATTAACACCTATTTAATATTTCGTTGCCTAGTGTTCATCAGTAAATATATTTTTTCACTCTACTGTGTGTTTTACAATGCTTGCCATTGCATGATTAGATTATTCTTTCATCAGTGGAAAAGGTAAAAACTTAAATATTGTGTTGTAGTCACAGCATAGCATGTACTTCTTTCTGTAATTAAAATCAACTCTTATTTAAACCGAACAAAACTATTAGCTGTTTATAAAAGCTCTTAGCTTTTTCTACAGAGTTCCAATAGATAATAACATAAACACTTGCAGGAATAATGTAAGGATTTAGGCTGTGAACTTCAGACAGCACCACAGAATTTGTATTACTACTACTTGCAAGTGCCCTAAAGTTATTGAGTAGTCCTGTGAGGTTTTTTAGCTCTCTGAGCTGTTTGCATTCAGTTGCAATTTACTTGAGCATGTTTTGATCAGGGCATTGGACCAGATGATCTCCAGGGACCCCTTCAGATCTCAGTGATGCTGATTCTGTGTCATCATACAAGCGAGCAACAGAAGGTATTTGAAGGAGCCTCAAAATCCACTGGAAATCAAATAGGAGTTGGCTTAGGCAGAATTTTTTCCCACACTTCTTTGCAAATCTCTTTGGAGAGGCAGAAGGGTGATTTGCAGTGCCTTGTCCTAGTGGTATATCATCCATGAGGGGAACTCCTTGACCATTTGTTTTTTATTACTGAAACTATTCCTAAATATTTTTTTTCTACTAATTCAGTAAAGATCCTACTCAATCATTCAAGCAAGAAAAAATTAAGTAAATATGAGCTGGACAATGAGCCAACTCAGAGCCAAAAGCTCTGTGGTTGACGCACTGCTACGTCACAGGATCTGAGGTAATAAAAGCTGTCTGCACAGAGTTGCTTCTGTCTGCTAAGAGAAAGTCCTAAACCAACAAAAAGTTTCATGAAATTACATATGTAGTTTTCCTACCCTTGCATGGTACCTATGGAATGTATTTCAGTTATCAACAGTAACATTAAGATTTTTTTGGACCTATATTCTTTTCCTTAAGTCCAACTTTGTGTTTCGTGGTCACCACACTCTATCTGATTCAGGCTGACAGCTCATGGAGCAGAGATCTTACCTCTGAAAAGTACTGCTTATAAGTAAAAACTTTAGTAAAGTTGATAGGTGCTTTTCTATGAATTAGGATCGGAGTATTGGGTTAATTGAAGATGTTAAGACTTTCTCTTTGAATTGGTAGCTTGCTTTATTACCTATATGTGTTTTAGAATATCACTGGGTTTATCTAAGGTCCTTGCAAAAATAGTATTATGCAAGTGTTGCAGGTTTTTAGAAATATTTCCTAGTGAAAAATTAAAAGAATGTGAGTCTTTGAACTTTAAAATATAGAGGAAAATCTTATGATTATATAACTGGCAAGAAATAGCACATAGTTACTTTCCCTTAGAAAGAGAAAAAAGGTATGTCTGGTGTCAAGATGAAGACTTTGGTTGCCTGCTCCTGTTTGATCAGAGTATTGCATATGAGTTTATTTGGAATATAATCTTTCATTTTCTGTGCTAGTGTGTTGAATGTGTGGAGCTGGTTTTGTGCATGTTTTTTTTCTTCTTTAAAAACTATCTGGCTTCTGTTCCCAGACTTACCCAGCATGTTATTTTGTCCACAGTTAATTAACTAGCATTTTCATGAAAGTAGTATATTACATTTGCTTTTAAAACTGTTAATCTAACTGGAATTCCTTATACTGTACTATATTTTTTCTTATAATGGCCACCATTATTAGCATCTGAAAACTTCATTACATTCATTCATGGTGTGACACAAACACGCACGCGCGAAAAGCCGCAAAGCCTCAGTGAGGAGATCATATTTCCTTTCTTTGTAGGTAAAATGATCAAATGCAATTAGCAATCTAGGTACAGGGGTTTTCTTTGATTTAAACATACTGTTTGTTTATGCTACTGAACTGCTACTGGAGAGAAAAAGGCAGGCAATTCAGAGAATTTCTTTTCAGGTCATTAAGTTTCTCTCACATTAGTGTTTTCTAAGCCCCTCCACCCTCCTGCCTTGTCCCTGGTTGGTGTTTCTCCTTTGTTGTCCTGTTGCCTAGAATGGCTCATAAGTAAAGGCCAAAGAGTAGGAGAGAGAATTTTTTTAATGAACCTGAACGATGGATCTCTTACCTGAGTCTTCTGTCATTTTGATCCTATTGTAATTATTTTTCTAATTTGCATCACTTCCATTAAAAGACTGCAGCTGTTAAAACAAGCCACTCAGTAGTGCATAGCAAGTTTATGAGAAGTTCCATGTTGTGCATTTAAAAAACCTTTGTTCAAGATATCCTGTTCTTTGTTATTCTGTGCTTTGTTATGCTATTTATTCCTATGCCTTGTATCTCCTCCAAAACATGCCAGTTAATTTTCTTGTTTCAAAGTTATATTGAATGTAAAGTTTACCTTTTTAACTTGTTTGTTAAATAGAGGGGAAGATTTTGCTGTGATGCCTATTTGGATAATGCTGCGTGATCAGCCAGCTCCGGTTTCATAACTGCACTGTGCCAAGGCAGGTGTTTGTAGGAAGCTTTGGCAATCCATTGACTTCGCCCCGTGGAGGTGATCTGCCAAGAGGAGTGCTGGGAACAAGGCTTGCTTTTTTTTATGGAAGAGAAAAGAGCAAGACTGGCTTCTGTCAAATGGGAAAGGAAAACCAAAATGGTCCTCAGATCACTGCAGTACAGAGATAATCCAGCAGTAAAAATGACGAGCTCTTACATGTCCTTGAGAAAGGTGATAATCTGATTTGTGAGGACAGTGAGGTGAGCTGGATGAGTAGTCCACCTTCCTAGATGCACTGCTCTAGGCTACTTGCAGATTCAGGTCACTATTGTGGTGTTTACACTTTTGGAAAAAACCTTCCCCTTTACGGCAGAACTAGGGGACCTCACTTTTTTTTTAATGCAGGGACTTCTACTAGGGATGAGGAGCATGAGCAAAAATGTAGCTAGGTGGTGACACCTCCTGATCCCCAGTATTGACTGCAGCTACTCCTGGTGCTTCTAGTCCTTAGCAGGCAGTGGTTAGTGTCTTTAGCTATCATGGATTTCAGCTAAAATGCAACACCCAAAATTCTGTCTCAAACATGCTGACATCTTGGAGTACAAATAGTAAACTGCACATGGTTATATATGACAGTCTATATCAAGGTAATTTCATTCTGCTGATTAAACATTGCATTTGCATTACTACTATAGAATCACAGTAGTCTCCAAGTGAGTCCTCTCAAGTATTTCAAAGGTTTTTATGATGAAGCAACTGTACTCCGTGAATGTCTCTGTATGACACTGAACTACAATACATTGTAATTACCAACTCTATACAAATTACAAGTCTTTATGGCTTTATAGCCCCCTCAGACCATACATTCTTTTGTATGTCAAAGGTAAGTCATTACATGTGTCATCATATTTTACTCCTTTACTATCAATTAATAAAAATCTTAATTAGGTAGGTCTCTAAGGAGTGTGGTTTGTTTCTATTTTTAAATTTACAATGGCATATTGGCAAGTCCCCTCAGTCTTTAATGAAGGCAGCACTCATTAGCAGCTGGCTGTGCATCTCCTGTCTCATGCCATTTCTGTTTTGGCAAGAGGATGCAGGTAAGGGTTTTGGACGCATTCCTAACTGAGGCAGCACAAGTCACCTGTTTCTCCACAGGCTGAATAGCTGAAAGATCTTACCAGGTGGATTCTCTTACCACATTTCTGTAGTCTGAACAGATCTGCTTTAAGAAGGACAGCTACGAAGTTTCTCGTTGCTGCCTGCCTTTCCATGCAGTGGGAGAAGAGTGAGATTGCCTTTTGCCCCACCAGCTCAGTTCCCAACCCAGAGTGACTGTTGCACTATATAATGACTAGTAGCCAATGGAGGCTGGCAGCATGGCTTTTCTCTGTAAGAGAGAAACCTTACTGACAGCAGTTGTTTGTTCTTTGGTGGTGGGAGGTGCCAAATCCATGCAAAGTTCTTTCTATTTTGTGTAATTTTGGTTGAGCTTTCAGTTGGTTTTTCTTTGAGCAATTGACCACAAATAAAGTTGCCTGGAAATGACTAAGAACTAGGTAGCCTGATATGTGTAATCACTTCAACTGAAATCATTCTGGTAAGGAAATCAAGCTGAACTTTCTTCCTCTAATGCATTTTGTGTTTCTAATTTATAGTAGATATGAGGAAATGGACTAGTAACTTCTTGTCCGAAAGCTTCAAGAAACTTTTTGCAGGTGTTGAAACTTGCTAGATTTGTGGGCAAGATTGGATAGACTGAGTTACTTTTTCTGCAACCCAAACTTATATATTTTCTAGGACTCACAGAAGACTGTAAAACTACATCGAAGAGTTTTGCAGATTTTTAAAAACAACAGGAGCAAAGAAACAGTGGCACAAATGTATTCATCCTCCAGTTTATGCACATAAACTATGATTTTTAAAAGTAGGGCGACACCATAGCTTTTCCCACCAAAAATCTGCTCCATTCTAATAATAGTCTGTTATTTCATCTTGATTTTTGAAATCTGTTTATGATTGTGCTGTCTAAACTTCTGAACAGTTGCCAATGCCTTTTGTTTTTAAAAGGCTTTATCGACTTTGTTTTGAAAAGCTCTCTGAAATTCATTGTTGAAAAATGGTGTTTAACCTGGACACCCAGATGCCCGTAGAGTGTTGGACAAAAACTCTGTATGGCCAAAAGCAGTAAGCTTCAAAAAAAATCTATAGAGTTATCAGCTGTGCCCTAGTGTTTTCAGTTACTCTTTCACCTTTTGTGGTGAGGCAAAAATAGTACTGTCATGTTTGTGTCTGAAAGGGAGAGCATGAGGGCAGCTAGGCAATGCTATGCTGGCAACCCTAAGTTTGGCTTTTTCTGGTTTTTTTTTTTTTTTTAGCAATTGGCTGATAATTTACATTATTACCGCCTACTTGTTTATTTTTCATATACCTGCAAATAATATATATAGCTGTATAATATAGTAACCATAAATAGATGAAAACAAATACTACTAGTAAAGGAATGACATTAAACAAATGAAAACCCTACTATAATTTTGTATTATTCTATTTATACTTAGCACAGCACAAAAAAGATTTTATAGATATTCGTTATTTGTATTTTAGAAATTCCTTCATCTTTTTGAGAGGTGAATGTGGCGTTTCTGAACCCTGAAAATGACATTAGAATTCTTCCAAAGAAATTGAAAAACAAATTGGGCATTTTATAATAGCATACATAAATATTGATGCCTTTCAGGTGCAAATATAATCTGGAAGAAACTATATGCCATTGAAATGTGTTTTGGTAAGTGACATTTAGTAAGAATTGATAAAGAGAACATTTGCTGAAGAAAAGGGTTTTTTGGGTTGCTTTTATTTTCATAGTTGGAATAAACATTATTGAAATGTTCAGATGAGAAAATCGAGTTCTCAGTAGAATCTAAAAGGAAACTTCTAACATAGCCTTTTCAGTTGCTATCACTTTGGTTTCTACCTTAAAATGATGTCTGCAGTGTTTCATGCATAGTTTCTCGCTAATAGACCTTCCACAGTGTACCTGTGTTAAGCTTAAGGAAATAATAAGAACAACACAGTATCTGCTCCTTTTTAGTGCTGAAAAGCAGTAACATAAGTATGGCAGGAAAGCATTGCTTCTTCCTGGTATGTTTTGAGATTTTTGAAAGGAGTTTCTTTGCTTATTTGGGGTCACAAGCATAAAGCATCTACAGGTTTAACTGTTATGAATACTGCCACCATTCCAAACTTTGTCAGTACACCCTGCTTATTACTGCATCATCGTCTGCTTGCACAGCACACACTTACACAGTTGACACACATATGTGCATTTCATATGTGTGGATAAAAGGTGCTGTGAAACTCAGTGAGGAAACATTTTAAATATCAAAAACATTGGTATATTGAATTTGATAGGAATCCTTGAGAAAACCCTTTAATGGAACTAATCCAGGACAAAGGCTTTTCTTCCTCAACTACATCATCGTCAACAATCAATTGCTGTGTTCTAGTGGAACAACAACTAGGTACATTTGTTGCACACCAGCCCTTCAATCTCTGATGATTTTCATAGACAAATCAAGCAGCAATTAAATCACTGGTAACACTCCCTCTCCCGCAGCTACTGATATAAATGCAAGCTTCTTGTGTCTTTTAAATATTTCATTTTGCATTCTCTAAGATAATCTTGTATAGAAAATGTGATGATATTCTAAATTAGCTTAATTGGTGTGGGTTCAAAATAGTGAAGAAACTGTAGAGGCCAAACAATAGAAAGTAGTATAAATATCCTAAGATTTGTCACAATACTCAGAATACTCCAAATGACATCACCTTTGCTTTGTCACTGAGATGATGGCATTAGTATGCAAATCACATTAAATCAAAATGCCTTCGTATATGTTTTTCAAAAGTCAAAGTGAGATTTCTGATTCAGTTTAATATCAGTGCTGCTTTCTTGTGTGCATCAGGTACGGCTCTGATCTCTGACTAAAGACTGGCTCAGTCTGAATTTATAAAAAGTCACCTCTGGGGAACTGTTTCACTATAAAAAATAAAGCAAGTCAGACAAATGGTGGAAAAAGGGTTTTCAAATGTGGTGCTCTGCTGCTGGAACCTGCTGTTGGAGAGGAGTATTTTGTATGGATGTAAACCATTTTCTAGGCCATTCTGTTGTGCATGGAAAGAAAGAAGGACAGAGAAAGGGCTGCTTATCAGGGTTTTTCGGTTGCCAGTTCCTCTTTTGAGTTTTGATAGGAACAGTTGTTTTTGTCCTGTGTCACCAACAAATCAGAGAGAGTAACTTTGTCACTGAAAGTGGCACAATTCGAAACAGACAGATTCACATGTGAGGTATTCTTCATCCTCTAAAAGACAATATTTTTACTTCTCCTTTGGTAGTTCTATATGTTTAGCCTGGGCTTCTTCCATGGTCAGCAGGTTTTACCACATGTGTGGCTACAGTGCCAGGTAATTGGTTATTGACCTTGAGACAGCTTTATAAAATTTGAATTAATTTTTCTAACAAAATATTGCTTTTCAGTATTCTATCCCATTACATGACCTCTGAAAGCCTTGAAAAAGGAGACTTCCATACCTACTGTTTTTTCTTTCTCGTATTTGACAGACTGATGATTCATTCATCTGTCAGCCAAACCACAACATACTAAGCTTAAAAAGAAAAAAAAAAATCATGTAAAGTTTTATGCCTGGTTATTGCAGTTAGTAAGAACCTGGCAACACCATGGAACAATAAATGGCAAAGATTTTTCCAGTTGTAGTATTAAAACAAAGGCTGTTACCTGTTATATTTTACTAAAGTGGAACATTTTAATTTCATAAAATTTGCAATTAGACTGCAGTAGAAACTGAACCAGTTTGAAATGGATAGGCAATTGAACTGAGGTCTTGGCTTGAAGGGCTTCTGGTGGTGAGATAAAGGCCAGGAGGTTCTGAGACTTAGGAGATGAACATTTCCTTGTCGCTTGTTCTTTTACAGTGGGAGAGATGGATAAGGGTTGGGGAGAGAAAACAAGTTTTGTTAAACAAGTCTTAGCGGATCAGACTTGGCTCAGTCATTCTCATGTCACTTTAAAAAAAACCCAACCAAAGCAAAACATAACTTTTGTCCTGCTTAACAGTAAGTGCAAAGGCTTTATGAATTGTTCCCCTGTAATCTGGGGATGTCTATAACCATGCATACATTATATATATACATATATATATATATACCTGGCTATGGTAAATAAACCATGTCCACATACATCTGAATGTGTATATAAATGAGAACAGTTAATTTTCAAATGTAATTGTAAGAACAGCCAGATGACACAGTATTGCCACTGGCTTACACTCATTCTCTATCACATTGTCTCTCCAACTAAACTCCTATTTATTTCAGCCTTGTTTGCATAGAAAAAACAAGTTGTGCCAGCAAAATCCTTGCTACTGAGTAGACAGAGTAGTGGCTGTGGGAATTCCAAGAAGCAGTTGTATTAGCACCTTTCTATTTTCATGGCCATAGCAAGGTGTTCTCTATTACCACCTGTTCTTTTGAGAGTTTGACATTGAAAGATTTATCATACACCAAACTTCAAATGACACTATGCTTTGGATATTCTTTAGTTGACTATGAAAGGAGTGATATCTAGATTAGCACTCTCACAGAATCTGCTTTTACATTTGAGATTTTTTTCCTGCGAATAGTAAATTGAAGATTAAAGCTGATAGTTTTACGATAGAAGTAAAATGTGTTCTAGGTGCTTTAGACGAGTTAGAGAAATAGAGGCAGTGAAAAGCCATTAAAATCACAATTTCAAACAAATCAAAGTGAAATGCCTCTAGTCTTAATTCTACTGACAGACCCCCCTGATATCATCAAATAACTATCTTGGAGAGAATGTATAGTGTTAGAGAATTAGAAGCTACCACTCTGTCCAGTGTCTATCTATTGAGAACAGTGTTGAATGGAAGTGCACGTTTTTGCCCAGCCAGTTTTTCCTGACTGTCACCACTGACTGAGATTTCTACCTCTACATTAACATGTGCATAATCAAAGTGATTGATTTGGTACAGATAAGGATGTGAAAATCACCAGCAGCATAGAAAGGGTGGGATGAGAAAAAAGTAGATGGTTTTGGAAACCTTCTAAATAGATAAAAGAATGAAAGAAATGGTCTCCATCAGTGGTAGCTCTGCTATGTAGCTGTCTGGTTTTTAGGCACTGAAGGTTTTCCTGCTCTTATCTTATCTACCTATCAATTCAGCTTCCTGGTTGGTGATTTTTCATGGTTTGGAAATCTTGGAAAAAAGTCGAAAGTGAAATATTAGTGGTACCGATGGTGTTTACAGCCACAACACTAGCAACCTTATTCTTTCAAAGCTCTGGAGTACCTGCAGTCACCTTGTGAGACAGTGTGAGGAAGGCAGTGTGTGCTGGGTCTGTCCTTAACCATGGACATTAAGGTTCCTTAAAATTAGAGTGGTGTCTGAAAAAAAACATTAAAGACAATTTGCAATATTCAGATTTTCAGTATGCATAATTATTCAGAGCTTATTGTTCTGCTGCAGTCTTTCACTTCAGTTGTGGAAATACTGTGTTGCTGAAAAAAATTTGCAAATGACCATTGGAATGTATTTTATTTCAACTGAAGTTTAAAAAGAAACAAAAATACATCCTTTTTAAGAGAACGACTAGAAAATGGGAAACAATTAATAAAAGCAGGCTCTCAGCTCTAGACAAAAGTTAAAATTTTCATTGAGAACCAAGTTTAAGTTAAATTTGTTGCCTGGTAACTGTAGTCTGATCTTAAGGATGGATTTATTTCAGATTATGCCCCTTGATGCATATTTATCTTATTGTAGAAAGTTATTAATCTGTGAAATTTGTTAAATGTCCTTGTCAGCCTGACTTTAGAATACCATATGCACTTACTTGTTTAGTCTTTTGATACAATCATATTGAGAATGATGATCCTTCTGTAACTGAGCACAATCAAGATATTTTGAGCATATATTGCAGTTTTTGTGAAAGGTACGAAATACATGATTCTTTGTCCAACAGTACTAACTTGCCATTTCCTCTCCCTCTCCTATCTGCTCCTCTTTCTTCAAAAGCTAGTCTTGGTAATTTGGATAGAATAAGCTGGTGATATGGTTCAGTTGTGGAAGAAGTGAGTTGCAATGTCTTCTGGTGTTTATAATGGGGCCTGAAATAACACAAAAAAAATAAATTCTAATTTTTAGTTTGAGGCCTGAACTGACATGATGGTTTCATGAGGGGTTTTATCATCAGTACTATTTTAATGTATTGACTGTATTGAACTTGATTGTAGGATGTCAGTTATAGTCTATGCCTGAGCAATCGATGATGGGGCAGGACACTTGCTACGTTAGAGCCTGGCAGTGATGTGACCTGAATTGTGAATGGCAGAGCTGAGTTGTGTTTGCTGTTACTTTGGCTCAAAAGCCCTAGGATTTAACTGAGTTTGTGTGTGTATACCAGCAGCTATAAGGTAGATTGGGAAGTGTGAGACTGAAAGGACAGAAGAGTAGCTTACATCTGAGATGGAAAAGCAGAGAGGGACAGAGAAACAAAAACACTGAAGTTGATGCTCACAGATAGTGGCATTGTTTTGAATAGGCTCTGTAGAGAAGACTTAAAGGGTATTAGGATTGAATTGGGCCCATCTCTATCGGGCGAGTACATGTGTCTAATAAACCATACCTGTGAAACATCAAATAAAAAACCTGCAGGAGTTGCAAGGTATTATGTTTGGAATTTATTATCTTGTTTAACTTCCTAGATGAGCAATCATTCCCGTATTGCTTTCACTCTGATCTATTGCTCGGTTCATTTACACATAATTGATTAAAACAATTGCTTATGAACCCAAATGAAATTAAAAAAACAAATTTGCATATCACTAGGTGAGGAGCTGTGTTGCCACATTTCCAAGTATGTAATAATTTATGAATTTTATAAGCCTTTAAATGCCATTGAAATAGTTCTTTATTGTGACTGAAATAAAAAAAAAATAATTCCGTCATAAAATATGCTGCAGTATAAGCAAAACTTTATGTACTGGGTTTCATTTTATTCTTTTCATTGTTATTCAGCAAGGCCAGTTCATATAACTTACCTAATGTGTGGAAGACTGAGCCTTGAAATAAGAGGTATAAGGTTTTTCATCTGATAACTCACAAGTCTAATACTTAAATTACAGATAGTGCCGGAGGAGTTCATAGAAAGCTTCCTTGTGTAGTTTTCAGGCAAACTATTCAAGGGCACAGTTTTGTCCCTCAAATACTGTTTTACAAATAGAGTTTTAACAGGGAGCATCAGTTAAGAGTTGATATAAACAAAGAAGTAAAACAAAGAATTAAATAAAAAATAAGCAAATGAAAAATAAGCAATGGAGAATACCACCAAGGTCTAAGATCCACTTCATGAGGAACAGATGTAGAAAGTAGACTAAATATTTCAAATTGGGTTTAGATGTGTATGTAGTAATGCTCAGTTGTCAACTAGAAAATAATATTCCTTTAATGAGAAAATCCATCATATACCATTTATTTCACATGTTCTGTTTAATGGCCTGGTATTTTTTTTGCTTATGTTGTGGCTTGAGTGGGAATGGTAGGGTGGTTATGGGCAGCCGAACTTCATATTGCACGTATTAGACTATCAGCATCTTATTTGCATTAGAGTTGAAATGATCTTTGTTATTCCTGAAAGGTGGTTGTAATTGCTTAATCACAGCAGCACTGCCACCAGAATTCATGAATAAAGATATCTCAATTTGTAACTTTGCCCACAAGTTCACAATCCTACTTGTGATTGAAATACTGAACATTTGATGGCCTGGGACTCTTTGTTGCTGAATACTGGAATGGCAGCTAGAATCGATTCCAAACAGAGTCCTTTTTTCTTAATGTAACATTATTGTGTGTGTGTCTTGGGGGAATTCTTATTAAATTAAAAAAAAAAAAGTTCTTTTAGCTTGAGAGATTGATGCTGGTGTTGAAGAAAGATACCTCTTGTCCAGTTAGGAGTGGAAGAATGATGACAAACAGATAGCAGATATTGTTTCTATATTTTATTTTATTTTTTATCTCTTTATTTATGACAGAGCTTTCAATAATTTAGATTGATTATCTCAGTCTTCACAGTCAGTGTGCCCAAGAATTACAGATTGCTCCAACGTATGGTGTAAAATAATGAACACAAGTATTGGCACCACAAGAGGGGAAAGATAGTTGACTTGCTAATAGTCTACCCTTGTGAGGTCTGTGTTAAATTTAGTGCTGGTTTAGTGTTTATTTTATGACTTAATAAAATCACTATTAATCACTAATAGCACGAATACATTGTCCTTTGCAGGACAATCTCTTTTGAATGTGAGTGGTGTCCACATTGCCTGGGGGCTGCACTCAGAGCACAGACCTGTGTTGGGCTGTCGCCTCATGTGGCTCCTTGGCTTCTCCTTCTGGCAGAGCAGATGCAGGGCCTGCTTGTGTTTACATGGATAAGTCTGCATAGGTACATTCTCTCTCTTCAGTGGCCTATATGTAAAACAGTACATCATTTCTCCATGAAAGGTTGCTATGAAGAAAAGTAAAGTCCATGTTATGTGTTGATCAGGTATTCTTATGTTTGCTCTGCAGGTACATGAGAATATGACAATTAAATAATGTTACTGAAGTGTATCTTAGACCCAAGAACTGTAGTGGAGAGATAATCTCTTTACTGATCATGCTGCTTCTCAGAATGCTGTCATTTTATATCTTCTCCCCTCACTTTTCAGCCTTAAACTTGAAATTAAATGTATGTGAACTTTGAATCAAAGAGACTGAGTGGAAGGGAACTTTTTTCTTTTCTTGGGGATTTTTTTCTCAGGAAAGAATCCAAACTGATCAGTTATAGATGAGCACAAAGTCAGCAGTAAAAAATAAATGCATCAGTGCACTGATGAAACCTATTGTATAGCTGAGATGTCAGTGTGTAAAATAAAATAGCAGCCTGAACAGATCTTTTCAGATATTGTCTGACTGATTTTTGTCATTCAATCAGATTGCCTTTTTCTACTACTTCATAAAAAAAAAGAGGGAAAGAAAAAAATCATCATTATACTTGAGTTTTGAGATTACATAGCTGTTTCTTTAGTTTATGCTTGGGTTCACATTGACTTTGGATTCTTGCTGCTTATTTGTGCTGAAAAAAATAATACTTCTACCAGAAAGACCTTCTATTTTAGTCAAAACATTTTAAAATACTCATTAGATAAGTATTTTTAAAAACTCTGTGCACAGTATCCAAGAAAACTACATACCTTATGTTTGTATATGAAATATTTTCTTTATAATTACACTAATGGAATAAAATGAATAAATTTTCCATCCCATGCATGAAAATAAAATAAAAATAATTTGGTAGCTCTTGAAAAGCTTTCCCCTGTTCATTGCTTGAAAACTTTCTGTCACTGGGAAACCAAATAAAGAGCTGAGCACCTTTGTCACTTCAGGGAGACCATGAAAGATGAAAGAACCCATAATTTTGCAGAATTTGGAGCTCACCTTTCATAAAGGCTTTTATCTAGAGTGTACCAAGCTTCCACGCAAGTACTGTTAGTCCCTTAGCTCTCATTTTTTTTCCGTTCCTTGATGTCTATAGACACCTCATTGAGAAGTAACTGGTAGCAAGAAAGGGGATTGTATGTGATGCTTGAGAGTCATTCAACCTTCTGAACCCCCAGATAAGGTTGAATGGCAGAACTGGTTGGTGTAAGTGATCTTTCTACTTCCCTATAAAACATGATAAATAAGGCAGTTGCAGTTTCTCAGTTGTCTGTGGGAAAGAATGACTTTGTCATTTATTGAATACAAACATCAAAAAAGTAAGCTAAAAATTGGAGCAGTTAAATAAAAAATTTATGTTTATCATTGAATCCTAGGCTACTTCGTCATGTTGGTGCATCAGATAACTATTAAGTAGTAGCCTCTTCAGATGCCTGGTGAAATCACCAAACAGTTGTGGTAGGAAGAGACCTCTGAAGATCACCTGGCTCAACCATACTGCTCAAAGCAGTGGTGAAATATATTTAACTAGAGCAGTTTGTTCAGGATTGTGCCTTGTCAGGTTTTGAGTACCTCCAAGGTTAGAGACTTTATAGGCTTTTGAAGATACCAGGGATGAGGAAGCATGACCTAAATCAGAGTAATGCATTTTTAAATAGTATAGTGTTATTTATGCATCTTTAAAAACTGTGACTGAGGTTCTTGCAACAGCAGTGAATGCTGTGCTTTTCGCCTAGAATAACTAACAAAGAGCTGCGTTATATTTAAAGAAGTCTTCCATGTGCTGCAGGAGCTTGAGTACCCATTGATTTTATGTAGCTAAATTGAAGTTGTGTCTCACAATTTGTTTATGTATAAATTTCTTTCTTCCTTTGAAGCCTTTAATCCAATATAATTTAATTTTATGTCTGTAGTTCATGTGTGATGAGAATTATTAATTCTCTCCTATTCATTTTTCTGCCTTTCATAGATCAGTAGAAACAGACAATGCTTTGGTTGGGATGGACCTTTAAAGATCATATTACTGTGGATATGAGGTGTTTTGGTACAACAGTCTTCTAGGGCTATTTGTTTGAGGAGAACAGTATTCAGTAGTAGTGAGTTACAGAATTATCTCATGTTTTCTATGTGTTGTCATGTGGTTTACCTATTGAACTTTTTAATTTTGGTGGCTCTGAGGCTTGTCAAAGGACATGCAGTGTGGTGCTTTTAAGCTTTTGATTAGCATTTACAGTTTTATGAACTGGTTTGGAGTATATAGTCATTGGAATGACTTGGTCCCTGGAGTATAGTCTAGATTCTGAGATTGAAAACTGTCATTCTTGCTAGTTCCTTGGTAGTAGTAACTCATTTCACCATGTATGCTATTGAACAAATTCTGTTTCACACTTTTGAGTTGGCTGTTACAACTCCTTCAGATCCTTTAGAGCACGCAGTGGGGATGCTCTGACAGAATAGTAACCCAAACTGGCATAAAAAAAGCAAAGGAAACAAAGCAAGGTATCACTGCCTCCTTTTTGGGCCAAGGTGCAAATTGATCTGTTTATTCTAATAAACCTCTTTGTCTGGGATTTTCTTGATTGTATTTTGTTTGGAAAATACCATTAAAAGTGCAAGTGATTACTGAATGGACTACGGCTTGAATATTAGAGCTGAAGTACTGTAGGAAGATATGATGCAAAAACAGTGAAGCTGTCTCTATAAAATAAGTTAAGTAAGGCTATTGATATAATGTGTTTGACCAGCTTTTAGTAAGTAATTAGAAACCAGCATGTAGCCCCAAACCTACTCATCTCCAAGCCTACATTTTAGTGCTAAGCTGGATTGGTAAACAGTATTGACACACATAGTTTTGGGCAGAGGCTGGTCAGTTATACAGGAAGGGCTAAAAGCAAACTGTCCACAACAGGGAAAAAAAGTCACAGTTCATTTTAAGTGGCGTTAAAGGCTGTTTATCAAATGCTACTTGTCAAAGAGTTAAATTTGATTTCTTGGTCTAGATCCCTCTTGTAGGGTGATCTCTCTGTATATCGGTATATAGGATTTCTTCTTCTCTGATATATTTGGAGTGTGAGATGAGCCCTTCTAATTTCTGCCTAGCACAGATACAGGATTATCTGAAACTGTGCTATGGGAGTTAAACCCCATTACTGTTCATCCTTTAAACTGGCAAACCACATGTACCGGTGTTGGAAAAAATGCTCATAAAAAACCTTAGAACTTTGCAAGTGAGAAATTACTGAAATCAAGCTGCTCTGTTCTAACTAAGTTTCTGTGCAGCTTGTGATCCTGGTTTTCTAAAACCACATTGAAGCTACCAGATTGATCCATCTGGATCTAGTATGGAGATTCTGACTCCAACTCTTCAAATTAAGCAAGTACACATCAGTTGAGAGATCTGAGATTGGGTTCAGTTGTCCACATCCATAGCTAATAGAAAGATACGTATGGCACATACAGACATGTGTTGTGTCATACATTCTGCTGATCATAACTCATACCTAGGATGATTCCGTCCTTCTGGCAAAATAAAATTTGACTGAAAAATGTCATCTCTCACTTAATCCAGTGTTTTGCCTATTTTTTTCCAGACTAAAAAGTAATAAGTAAAATAAGCAAAAAAAGAGAAAAAAAAAGGAAAAAAAAAGGAAGAAAAAAGAAAAAAAAGAAAGTATCACTGGGCTTTAATGCTGGTGGGTTTTGTTTGTTGATTTGGTTTTGGTGTGGGTTTTTGGGGGGGGTTGTTTGAGGGTGTTTTTGTTTGGTGTTTTTTTTTAAACTCAAATAAATTTTCATATTTTTTGGTTTCAAATTACAGTGTGTCCAATTTTATTATTTTTCCTATCTCCTTGTGTACACATAATAGAATATAAATACCCAAACTGGTTTATATTAGAATATGCTAATTGTGTATCAAATAGACTTAAGAAATGGTTTTATAGCCATGGATTTCAATTTTCAGAGCTCACATATTTCAAATCTGTTAATGACCACTGCTCTACTTTCTTTTGTGGCACAAACATAATTTGACAATAAAAAAAAGAGTATTTCTAATCAAAAAGAATATGACTACAAAATAAAATCAAATGTACATGTACTAAATGTCAAATTATGACTAAATTGGACAAGTACAGAACACTCAGACCTGATTTGCTTTAAAGTGTCTAAATTGTCAGAATTCAAAAGACACTGTTTTGATCGCAAAATAGGCTTTTTAATGAAATGGCTTGCTTTATCACCAAGGAATTTACAAGTATAGTTCAGTTTTATGTAAAAATATCAGATGAATTTGTAAGATGAATTCATGTTTTTAAAAACAGACCAAAATTAAATAAGGCAGAGGGAGATAGGTTTTAATTTCATAAATTCCTTCAAAGCAAGTCCAGTTGAATGCTAGTTTGGTTGTAATTGCTTCATACAATTTAAAGGAATTATCACAAAATTTGCTTCTACTTTTGCTAATTATACCGCAACCAGACAAAATATAAACTAGGAAATGTCACATTGGAATAGCCTTCTATTTCACAAAGCACTGGAACATACTTGCTCTTCACTTTCACCTGTTAGAGCAGATGTCAGCCCCCTGGTTTTTAAAATGAGTTAGGTATTTAGTTACTTTAATTTTCTTAGAAAATATCAGCTGTTAAAGTGCTTTGATGAGTAAAGCTTTATTGCAATTGTTCTTGTACCAACCCATGGTAGGGGGGGATCCTTGTGAAAATGCGGCAAAGTGGGAGTGAGAAAAAACTAAATTCATCAATTAATGGAGAAGGGCAGGGATTCTAGAAATCAGGTAACTAAGAGGTGAAGCCATGAAGTCAGTCTTACCATTTGTGTGCAGTAATGATGCATGATGGAAGTAGATGTTCTGATGGAGTTTGATGGACTGACGCTACTGTACTGTATCAGAGATTTCTTTTAAGGTGGCTCCAGGGAAAAGTATGGCTAACTTACCTTTCAGTTTTAAACAAGGCACTTCTGTTTCTTTTTTGCCTGTCCATTCTATTGAATCAAAACCCCTTATCAAAATTCTAACTAATTTCCTTCTTCCAAATAACTGTTAAAAGAAGCAATGGACTATGTTCTGTTAATCAAGTCACAGGATCTTAGCAATTTTTGGAAGGCAGGGTTTTGTGAATACTATTAAAACGTTTACTCTGTCTTAAGAAAATAGGATTTTAAATTCATCTTAGAATAAGGGTGATATAGGTAGAATCCTATACTGGAATAATTCTGGAATTATTGAGAAATTATAAATCAGCTGGTGGCAATTTTGGCATTCTTTGCAAAAAATGTTTTAACTACCCTTTTACTTAATTATACTCTTCAGTAATAGAAGACAGAAATTCCTTTTTCAAATGAAGAAAGTTGAAATACTTGTTTTCATAATTTTATTTCATAGCAAATACTCAAATTTGGAGATTTTTTTTTCCCTCTTTGACTTAAAATGCATTTCCAAACTGTAAAACTTGTTGCAAAAGAAAAGAACTTTTATATGTCTCAAAGGTTGCCTGCAGTATTTGTTTGAAAAAATGCATGTAGAAGTTTTTTTTTTAATTATTCATTGCCAAATAAGAACACCTATGACCTATCTTTCTTAAATTTTGTTATGTTCTGATGAGAAGCTTGATTAACTTGCATAGTTAATGAGAGATGAAAAAATATTGCTTGACATGGAGAAATAACTCATTTTGTCACTGAAGAGCAGGCTAATTTTTATATCCTTTGCTTATCTTAAGTAAACCTATAGTTTGCACTCCAGTTCCTGAATTGTTGCTAGCCAGAGCTCTGCTTAAGTGCTCTTAGGTATGTTCGCTTTTTAGCATGAAAATTACAAGTATATGTGTGTTGTTCTCAAAGGTAGCAAAAAGATGAACAGGCCTGGAACATCTACTGGCATAAAGGAGATAATGATGAAGTTTTTAATGAGGAGGGAAAACATGCTGATGGATTTGGAATGCTGGCAGCTAGGTTTTTGATGAAATTGTTTAACTATTCTGTTCAATTTATTTGACTACTCTTCCTGACATGTTTTTGGATGTCCCATGATTGTACATGTTCTGTAGACATTATCTCTTTTTTTTTTTTTGTATTGTTCACTTGGAAGACAAGTGATTCACTAATGCATCTGTTTTCCTTTCTTTTACATTGTTCATAAAGTGAAAATGGGTAAATTATACATGCTTTAAAAACTGACACAGCCAGAATATCCACGACTGTCTAGTTTCTATCAATTCAGATTAGATAAAATAAAATATTTGTTTTCAAATAAGTTGTGTAACTGAGGGTGAGAAGACTACTGTGAAACCAATCCATCTGTCATAAAATGCTATATTACTGTATTACATCAGCAGCCCATTTTTTAAAATGCCAATTTTAATTGATATCGAAAGCTTACCATACTGTAATACAATTATTAAGAGCAACTTTTTTACAAAAACATAATTTAGAAGTTACTGGTAAAAATCTGTTTTGATGGCAGCACTTGTATTTCTGGATTTAATGGATTTTAGTAGCTCTGAAGTACCAAGAGAAATTGAAAATTAGTTTTTTATATAGTATTTCTGTTTCCTAAATGCTGAAATATTAGCAGAAGACCTGCTTGACTCCTTCAGTCTTCCTCCGCCACAGAGCAGAAAACAGTGTAGAATTTGCCAAACTATTTAGGCTTCACCTTTTTCATATGCTGATGGCACATTGGAACCTATTACCCAGAGAGATGGTAGATGCTCCATCCCTGGAAACATTCAAGGTCAGGTTGGATGGGGCTGTGAGCCACATGATCTGGTTGAAGATGTCCCTGCTCATTGCAGGGGAGTTTGGCTAGTTGACCTTTAAATGTCCTTTCCTAACCCAAACTGGCTTCTGGTTCTCTGATACGTCCTTGCATTTTTATTGTGAGTGGAGAAGTAATCCTGTGTTTCAGCTTCGTCATTAGCTATTGTCCAGAGCAGGTTAGAGAAAATCAAAATATACACAGGCTTATTTTCTAAATTCATATTCCATTTTCATATCAATGTTATTTTTAATGTAATTTTAAACATTTCTTGTAATTAATTATTTCCAGCATTTGAAAGAGAATGATATTGCTCTTTTTTAATTATTTTTTTTTTTAAGACTTACTTGGAAATAGCTGCTTCTAAAATGCTCTGTTGCTGTGATGTGGCTTTGTAATGTTCCGGATCATCTGAAAAGCAAGATGAGATTCCAATCAAACAAATTTAGGTTTAAAACCATTAGTAACAGATGACATTGGAAAGCTGTACCAATTTAGAAAACATCTGGTTGTGTGGACTTAAGAATTAAATGACAATATTTTGGAGTAAATATAAGTGTTCTCCTGGGAAATGTCACTTCTTCTAGGTAGATGAATATATCATGACTCTGATAAATCCTCTAGTTAATATTATTCACCTTTTTTGTGAAGGCAAAATGCACCATCAGATACCTTTCACTTTTGTATCTGAGTTAACTGTGTGCAAGCTAACTTAGTCCTTGTTTTTCTGCTATATATTGTTTTAAAATCTTAGCCTGTATACTGACCAGGGTATAGGAATCTGATTAGCTCTTCTCTTCTCTTCTCTTCTCTTCTCTTCTCTTCTCTTCTCTTCTCTTCTCTTCTCTTCTCTTCTCTTCTCTTCTCTTCTCTTCTCTNTCCTGTTGAATTTTGACATTTTGCATTCATTCTTCTTTGGAAAAACATCCAAATCTTTTGAAAGTTTTGTAATGTTGTTTTGAGAAGTCCATGTGAGATCTCAGAGGTCAGGTTTCCATTGAGCTTGTTTGTTTCTGAAATATACAGGAGAACACATTCCTAATGTAAGAACCACCATATCACAAAAAATCCATACAATTTGGGAAACACTTTGCTTTGAAAACCACATTTTAAAAAAATAGATTTTGCCTAAGAAATGTTATTTCTATCTGTGGTTGCAGAGTTTAGAAGCTCAAGTAATGGTCTGAAAAGTTAATAAATATTATTTATCAGGTTAGTTGCTTAAAGAAATCAATATTATTTTGCATGAAGTATTCTTACAGAAATCCCACTATTAAAAATACTCCTTCACCAAGACCATCCAACTTATTGCCTTCTCAAGTGCCTGTTTTGTTGCTTCCTTTTCCTCTCTCATTCTAAACAATGCTTTGCATCTGTAATATAAATAATTATTTTACTGAAAGCAGGGCTATAATTTCTAAAATTATCATTGATTTCAGTGGTTTAGAAATTTCACTATCTTCTATGTGTTTTTAACTCTTTTGGATAAGCTTCCTCTGACTTGGTTGTGCAGCAATGGTGTTTGAAAAATCGTATTTCTAATTAACTCTAATTGCTAATTTCTAAGTTACAAAAAAAGCAGATAAATAAGTTAATATGCTTTTCTTTATCTGGAATTTAGACATGAAAACTATTCGTGTGAAGTGGTAACTTTTGCATGATTTTTATGTTTTCTGTATCTGTAACATTTCCTAAATATAGACAATGATTCTTGGCTTGGAAAGGCCAAAACAAAGAAAAAGCTATGAAGCATTAACAGTATGAAACAATTTTAAAGCATGATGAATTATTTTTCAAATTTTTAATTTAGAAGCTAGAATCTTTGTCCTTAGTTGGTAAGGTGTTTTCTTGTTTGATATTTTAGTTTTATGCAAATTTCCAGCTAGGGAGTTGGAATTGCCAGCTACCTAATTATTCATATAGTTAGCATAGCATTTTCTGTAGCATTTTCTGTAACATTTTCTTGATTCCAAAGCTGAATCAGCATGATATATTCCCCCAAAGTTATGGTTTGGTTTTTTTTCTGTAGTACCAAGTGAGCAGCTCCTGGAAGCCACTTTAGTCTGATGTTCATTGTCCAGCCATATAGCATTAAAATAAACACAGTGAACTGCATTTATGTCCTGTATATTTAGATGTAGAACTCTTAGGTGAAACAAAAATTGATGTCATTAAGAAAAATCGAAGTTGTATGAGTTTGTTGACATAGTTTTGATATGCTGAATTCTTAAAAAATACAGTGACGGAAGGAAAATTGTGAATAATTTCTGCGAATAAGAATAAAGAAGCACTGTAGAATAAGCTACTGAGAAACTATAGGATGGTGGTTGAAATAGAAGGTTACTTGCAGATCTCCAGTTTTCCCTGTGTATGAGGCAGAGGAGAAAGTCATCCTATGGGACATGCTGGTGCATCAAATTACCAGCTCAACATTAGCAGTCCCTCTGTGAAAAGAGAATAGCTTACTGGCGTAAGTCACTATTTCCAGAAAGTGCTCCTTGGTGTCTTCAGGATTTTTCCATTCAATATTTTACAGTTTTACATGATGGGGATTAAGCTTTTCCATTCTTTATCTGGGAATCGCTGACAGTTATAGCTTCCAAACAAGCCACACGGTTACAGATTAATCACAGGAGTTCAAAGTATGCTTTTAAGTTATACTTCTTTCAAAAAGTATTGAAAAGAGTTCATCATTTAGTTTGGGTTTTTTTCAGCATTTTTCATTCTGAAATTGTATTTCTTCCTCAGATAATCTCTCTTCCAATCTAAACATTGTAAAGTAAATGCAGTAGTTACAAATATCTGAGCTGCCAACAATTTAAATGATTTCGCATATTCTGTGCGATTTCAGTAAACTTTACATGAAGATTGTGCTTTTTGACCCTTTGAGAGAATATATCTAAGAAGATATTTATTTTTGGTATCTTTTTTATTAGATAACTCATCACCATTGTGAGGTGGACGTTGCTTCTTTCATAGTAGCTTAGCAGTGTCTTTGCGAGTGGACATTCATTCATTGTCCCTGGTAGTCTCTGCTTCTCTGGGTATTGGTGCACTGCTCAAAATGGGCAAGGCACAGGAATGACAAGCTAAAGAACTACTCATGTGACTTGTGATAAACTACAAATTTTTAAAGTGAAATGCTTTTTCTGTTGTTTAAGCATTCTAGATGTATAGGTAACACTAGAATATGCTTAAAATCATTTTTCCAAAAGCACAGTCCTAAGTTTGTGGAGTTGTTGCAAGCTCAGTGGTGAACATGCAGTGTTGGTGGCAGGACAAGCCCAGGGGGGACTGTTCATATGATTAGAGAAAAACTCAAGTCTCAATTATAATTGCACAGAACACATCTTTTTCAAATAAACTCAAAATAACCTAAACTATTCTTAACAAAAGACAAAAGCTCTCCCTGCACTCATTTAATGTGAGCACAGACAGCTAGTATGGTGTTACTACCAATTTGGAATGTTACCTGTTTGCTCTATTTGACACAGTACAGATAAATAGGTCAAATAAATTTGAATCTTAACCAGAAATTCAGAAATAATTACTACAAATGCAGACATGAGTGATGACTTATGCTTCAATACATGCATGCCTGTGCTACTTGCAAACCCAGAACAACTTTGGCTCTCCACAAGTATTCTGTTTGAGCCACTGGAACAGGCTCTCCAGGGAGGTGGTTGAGTCAACAGTTCTGGAGGTATCTAAAAGAGCTTAGAGTATGTGCTTAGGGATATGTTTTAGTAGAGGACAGGTACGGTTGGACTGAATGATCTCAAAGGTCTTCTCCAACCTAGTCAATCTGTTATTCTGTGGCATTATGAGCTATTTGCTCATATCAGAGGTGTCAGTGTCATAGGTATATGTAGTAAATTGAGCTCTTTACCACCATTGCATCCATTTGATATGTTTGAATTTTATGGTGTCAAACAATTACTTCAGCAAACAGAGTTTCTGAAAATGATGAGACTAGGAATTTTTATATTATTTTCATTAAGTTAATTTTTGATTTGATGTTTGTCAGGGAGTACTTAGGGCAGTTCCCTCTGTTGGCAGACTGGATGAGCAATACTGCTGACTTAGAGGAACTCCAGACTGACTGCTTTTTTTTCTTCAGCGAGATCAGATAGTTCTTGCATGATTGTTATTAATAGTTTGGTTAATTTTGCATGCTTTAAGCTGTCTTTCAGCATTGTAGTTTCATAATAAATTTTTAATTTACTTTTCTGAATTTGTGATTTATATGTTTTATACTTTATTTTCATGCCAAGTAGGAATGAGGAGTAGTAGTAACCCTATTCTGCATGAAATGGAAAATGCTAAAATCTTTGATACAGGGGTGTCATCTCATTTCTATACGCTTGATTTAGAAAAAGAGTTGCCAGCACTCCTGACCTGAGCTGATTTGCTTTACTTTGGCCAGCAACACTGAAATATTTTGTCTGGCAATCTGTTTGCCTACATCTCTGCCTGCCAGTGCAGCCTGCTGGGGTAGGTAGTTCCTGTATTTCCTACTCTTTTCTTCTCTGTGTTGCAGCTTGACTAACTGAGAAAAGCCCCCTGATTGACTGAGTTGGGCAGCTCTCAGGTGGCATTGTGATGATTCAATTAAAGAAGGATATTGCAGTGATGGCTGGCATGTGTAGTCCAGGCCAAGAGCAGCTCATGCGGGAAGACGGAGAGTTTGAGGCTCCTAAAGTGTGGCTCTAATGGGGTTGTTTAGCCACTCATGTAAACACACAGACTTTTTGCCTTAGTGAACCACAGCAAAATACTTTCTTACAAATTTTCTGGCTCCTGCAATTGCAGGCTTTCTAGCTGATGGAGGTCTCAACAGAAAATCTGTAGTATAATTGGCAGTATGTTAGTCAGACTGTGTGCAGTACAGTGGAATTTGGATGAGGTTTGTAGTTAGTTCCACTGTGTTATTCCACCCCTGCATTTGGATAAATAGAATGATTATAGCACAATTAACAAAGTGTGGATGAACCCCACTATACTCAACATAAGATCAGTCCCTGTTCTGAGGTACAATAACTGAGTACAAGATTATGCTTAGTTTCATTCTAGTGTTCCTGAGTATACTTTGAATTCCCTGGCACTGAAATATGTTTAAGTAGGAGAAATCAAATTGGGATATCTGTAAACGTGTAAGTAGGTCAAGAATTCAAGCTTATACCATGTATCTCTTGAGCATTAGGTAGTTCCAGACCATTGCTTTCTTTTTCCAATTTTGGAATTCTTGTATCTAGTACCCATCTTTATGTGGAATTGATTTAGGCTGGCTTTTAAGTGAAGAAAATTCTCTTGCCCTGCACTGACAAACTTGATCTTTTGACTTTGTTGTCTTTGAATTAAGGAAGTTACTAAGAAGCAGTGATGTTGAATTATGGTGCAAAGGGAAAACTTTTGCGAGATGTGTGGGCGATTAGCAAGGAAATTGATATTTAGATTTAGAAATTTAAAGATCAGGGTCTTGCAAAAACATATGACACAGAATTCTAAGGAACCATAAAAATTCTGTTCCTAGGGGTAGTATTCATTACACCTAGCTGTAAGTAGCTACAGATACTAGTTCCAGTTTGTTGTCAACTTCCACTGTCAATAATGGAGAAAGAGATAGCATTTGGTAGTGACCCATGGTTAAAGAGGTGATTCTTGCCCCATATAACAGAAACCTCTTATGAAGATATCAAAGAAGAAGAGAAGTCTAATAAGTATAGTCCTTCAAAGGACTTTTAAACAATACATGTGTTTGGAAACCATCAACTTCACTTCCATCTAATAACTTTCAACTTCTCTTCCCACAGTCCCTAGCTCCCCATGCATTTGGGGCAGAGTTGGTGGTCATTATTAGGCAATTGTTCCTGTACCGTTTCTATTACATATATAGCAATATACTCTCTCTCTCTCTCTCTCTATATATATATATATATGAAGACTTCACATTACCTTTATAAGGGAATGTGGGAAGTTTTAAATCTTATAAGTTTGTACTGAGTTGCTTGTACATCAGAGGGTTAGTGAGTATTTGTCAGGGTTAGAATTACCTTACTGGTAAACAAACAGTGTGGTTTTTTGAAGTATATATTTACTTAGAAATGGTCCTGTAGAATCCTTCCTGCACTGTGAATTTCTTTCTAGCTACACATTCCTTCTTAATTGTGTATAATGATGACTAAAAGCTAAAAGATGTGCTTATATAACTTCCTTAGGGCTAAAAAAGATCCCATTGCATGATCAGAGCCACGCAGGTTTAGCCAAGCAAGCACAAAAGAAAAGAACCGTGGAAGCCTAATTCTGAGGCGAAGTGAAGGAACTTAAATTTCTCATCTGAGCTTTGGGTCAGGTGACTCAGAAGCAAACAATGATGCATCAGGAAGGAATATTGTTATATCAGGCAGCAGCTTGTGTTTCCCAGATTAGACTTCTTGAGCAATATTAGAAGGAGATTGTCTTTCATCATTCTAATTAAACTATTCTGTCCTTTTCATTGTCTTAGGTCATTGTTGATGAACGACAGAGAAATGCCTTGAGTGCTGCTTCCCAAATATAATTAAATGAGATGTTTTTCAATGGAGGAGATTATACATTTGCTGAATTTAAAGCAGCTAAAACAGAAATGGGGACTATGTATATTGAAAGTTAACTGCACCTGTGGATGTTGCATGATGTGGCTTTGAATGTTTAATTGAAGCCTTTTTTTAAAAAAATGCCTTCATTTTCTTGGGTTCTTATGTTTAAGATTTAAGATAAGCACAAGTGACCTTTTAGATTCCAGTGCAAAAAGGGATAAGACAAATAAGAGTTTTGTAGTCTAACGGGTAACATACAGAATCCCAGGTCAGTTCTAAGTAATGAGGAGTCTGCTGATGTGTTGTCTCTTTTTTCAGAACATTCCCACTCCCTTACACAGTAATCTCTGCACACTGAACTAACTAAGCGGTTCACAGTGATGCTGTCTGGAGTATAAGCAGCCTTTTGACTAAGGGTGTTTGCTCCTGACACAGGACAATAATCTGAGCTAGGCGAGCAGGGGAAGGTGTAATTTTGCAGTGCAGACATCCTAGAGCTCACTTTGCTAATCAAAAGCAGAGCACTACCCTACAGCTACAATCCCTATCATAGTCAGGTTTTATGCAGTTTAGACTAGGTCTTGTCCATGAAGCAAGTTTAGGAAAGCATATGTGAATGTCAGTTAACAATTTAGTCCATTTACCCTCAAAAGACTGGTAAAAGCTAGCATGGGGAATGCTACGCATGAAATATTTGCACTCTTGTACGTTCCAGAGAAAAAGGTAACTGCATATCACTACTTGTAATATTATGTACCAGAATTGTATTCTACATTATAATGCAAATATACCTTTATCAAGTTGCCTTATGTATGAATTGTCTTCTAAATTTTGTACCAGTGTAACGTATATTGTTATTCACGCTGCAGTTCTAGCAATATGCTTGCAAGCTTCTGCTGCATGTATGGAGTTGGTAATCCAATTTACTTCAGTCCATTTCCATAGAAGAACATGAACCTATTATTTAAAGCAAAGATATTCACTTGAATTTGAGCAATTTATTATTTATTTAAGGCTTCAGGAGGAAGCTTACCAACTAAATTTAGAGGGGGTTGAAATAAGTCTCCATTTACAGGGATAATAAATGTAGTGACTGATTCAATTCATTGACAATAGTTTTTCTGCTTGATAATTTCTTCAGAACACTATTAATAGCCTTTTTTATGTAAATAAATTCCATGTCAGAGGAAAGTCATTACAGTAAAAATGATTCTTCTGTTACATTTGTCCATGTCTTAATTCTGAGCAACAGTCTCGATCTTTTGCGTCTTGCTAACAATATCTACTTCTTGTGTGTACTTTCTGATTTGGACTTTGCCACTGGATTTGTGTTCCTTGAGTTGTATATGTATGATCCATAAATTCATGCAACATGTGAATCTCCAGACACTCTGTAGAAACAGGTTTTTCATAAGCAAGCTAATCAATTTTGCTTCCATTTTTGGTATGGATTTTTGATGTCCCTATGCACACCACTGGTGACCCCAGCTCCCTTTCCCTCTCCTGGCTCTGTACAACTCCCCTGTTGGGCTAATTAATGCACAGATGCAAGTAATGCTGGTTTCCTGATTTGAGAATTTATCTAGTGTGCAAACATAAATTACAGAATGTGCTGGAAAAGAAACTATTCTTGTCAGCCCATGTTTCTAAGTTTTCTTTGTGTTCTCCAGTAAAAGGGTTTTGTGTTCATAGTTCACATGAAAGTGAACCTTTGAGTTAGCATACATTATAAAATGATGGGCCAAATTAACCTAAAATATTGGGATGGAAAAAATGACTTAATGTAAAAAAAGTACCCCCTGCAAAAGAAAAGAGCAAAGTGATTCTAAACAATTTTATGTGCACTCCTTAACCTAAACAAATTCTTACATTTCCAGTTCTGCTGTCTCCAGGGATGCAAAATTGTATTGTTGCATTTTATTTTTCCTTCTCTCAAAAGAAAAGAAGGAATTTTTGCTTTGAACTGAAGAGCTCTGTGTTTTTGTTTGAAGAGTCTTTTTGACAACTGCATCAGTTCCCTAAAAGGCTGTATGAGTCTGTGTTGCTTTATGTGGTACAATACCAGTAATACAATCAAAACATGAAACTCCATATCTAGCAGTGCTTTTTTAACTAGTTATTTTAACAACTTTTAACTGCTTTAAATTTCTTTGTTCTGTGTTGGTATTTCTTTCTCAAGAGACTTTGAGCACATATGAGGTTTTTTTTACTATTGTCCACAAAAAAGTTAGTGGCAGTCTTTTAGCCCACTCATTAAAAATATAAAATATAAATTATAAGTTAAAAAAGAATTAGCAAGAGTAGACCTGTCATTCTTAGAGATTGATCTAGGATTTCTTGGAGAATTTTAGGAAATAATTCTGGATTTCTTTATTCTTTTTCTTCTTTTTTTCCTTCTCTGTGTTCAGATGGAAGACGTCATAGCCCGCATGCAAGATGAGAAAAATGGGATTCCTATTCGTACAGTCAAAAGTTTTCTTTCCAAGATCCCCAGTGTCTTTTCTGGTAAGAGTCTAAGTGAATTTTGTACTGCTTAATGTTTCCAGTCTACCTTACGTAAGGGGATCAAATACAACTTTAACTAAGTGCAATGGGGAATTCACTTGGTCTGCAGGAGACATTACCTGTTCTTTGAATACTTTAATTGTAGGAAATTTTGATGTCTCTCACATTGGAGTAGGCTTATACAGAGGTGGTTTTTGTTCTTTAAATTGAGGAATACTTAATTTACAACAAAAAGTCAGTTACCTGAAAATGGCAATAATTTTATTGCATTTCATATCTGATGTTTAGCCTGTTTTCGTTGCAAGTTTGAGGTTAATGTATAGGCCAGTATGTGAAGATAAGAACATTCAAAGCAGCAGCACAGAAGGAAAATCAATGCTGTACTCTGCAAGTCATACTGAGTTGTGGCTATAGACATTTATGATCAGCTTTTGTAGCTGTCTGCTTGTGCCCAAGAAGGTAAGACTGAGTTGTCTGTGGTGATTTACAAGACAGCTTTAAACTTAATACCTAATCCCAGTCAGTATTGTCACACGCAAGACGATCTGTCCATTTATTAATTAAGGAGCATAATATATTTACTTATTCACATAATTTTCTATTAATTTATGCACTTATAATGTAGATATATATCTTTTTGTTCTACCAGTGAGTATGGAGTTCCTTTAAAATATATGTCATTGTTCGACCTGGTTTTTTTTCTGTATTCTGTGAAAAGTGTCAATTTTTTAATAGAAAAGGTAATCCAGACATTGAAAGTATTTATAGAACTTTACACTTGCCAGAACAGCAAAATTTCTATACTATACTTTTCAGACTTTGGAATGGTTTTGCTAGTGAAAAATTCTGGCACAAAGTAGGAAAGAGTCTTAAGGGTGTGTGGTGGTTTGACCCTGGCTGGAGGCCAGACTCCCACCAAAGTTGCTCAATCACTTCCCTTGTCAGCTGGACAGGGAAGAAAACACATGTTGAGAGGCTTTGGAGTCGAGATAAGGACAGGGAGAGATCATTCTGCAATCAGAATCATGGGCAAAACAGACTCACCGCATAAGAAAGGCAAGAAAACTCTCTAATTTATTAAACTACACTGCACATACAGAGAAACCAGAGTTGGATAATGAGAAGTACAGCTCTTAAAACACCACCCCCAGCCCCTCCCTTCTTTGCAGACTTAACTTTATTCATGATGTTTCTCCTCCCCGGGATGGCAGGGGGGAAAGTGGGGTAGGGGGAATAGGGAATGGAGTTCCTCATGAGTTGTTTTCTTTCTTGAGGGGGGGCTATTTCTCACACTCTTTCCCTGTGCCAGCATGGGGTCCCACCCATGGGAGACAGTCATCCATGAGTCCTCTCCCACAGGTCCTCGGCTCTTCACCAACTGCCCATGGGTCACTTCTATAAACTCATAAAATGTCTCTCAGTCTCTCAGTCCAGACTGCTGGCCCCAGCCTGATCCCCCACACAGTCACAAGGCCCCTCATCAAACATGCTCCAGTGTGGGTCTCCATCGCTTTCTCTCTGTTTCTTATCTCCTTCCAGAGGTTGCAGGTTCTGTCAGAGACTTACTCCAACGCAGGTCACAAATTCTTCCATATTCTTCCACCTGTTCCATGGTGTGCTCCATGGTGCCTGGCCCAGGTACCTCTCCATGGCCTACATGTGGGGTCTCTTCATCCTCCATGAACTGTGGGGGGACACCGACCCCACCATGGTATTCTCCAGAGGCCGCAGGAAATCTTCTCTCTCTGCCTCCTCCCGACCCCCTTCACTGACCCTGGTGTCTGCAAAGTTTCTTACATCTTCTTACTCCCTTCTCTGGTGGAAAAATGCAGCTGTTTGGGTTTTTCTCTCTCTAAAATGTGATTCCCAGAGGCCTGTGACTGGCGCTGACTGGTCCTGACGGCCTTGTTGGCAACAGGGTTTGGGAGTTTGGCCTAGGGAGCCCAGCTGGTATTTATTCTGTTGGACCCCTAAGAAGCTTCTAGCTGCTTCTTAAAGAAGCCACATTACAAAACCACCAAATGAACAAAATGTCTTTGTGATTTTAGAAGCTACGTGCACAAAATTAACCTCTGAAGAGTGGACCTGTATTTCCCACAAGTTAGTGTGGCATGACATTCTACTAAGTGGTACATGTTAATTATTATTCTCTGCCTTAACTTGTGTGTTACGGATTTCAAATGGACAGACTGGTTATTTATATAGTATGTGCAGGTTTTACTGGAATAGACATCATACTTCTTAAGGTGGCATTATATATATATATGTGTGTATATATATATATATATATACAGTAGTACATAGCAGTCACTGATCAAGCAACTTTTATATTGAGGCATTAACTTGAGCAGCTGTGGGAGTGGGGGGGGAAAGGCATAGGAGCACTCAATTTTTTCCCTTTGCAGATTTTCTCTGCACCACCAGGACAGTAATTTTTGCTACACATGACTAAAAAAACCCATCAGAACAGCACAACTGTCATTTTAGCTCATTTAACCTACTTTTCTGTCAGTTCTCTATCCTGGATTTGAACTCTGCATAGATTTGTGCTGAGAGTAATGAGTTTCCTCTAATGTGCCAGGAGTTTGTCTGTATGTAGCAAACTCACTGCTTGAACTGAAGCCTCTTAATTGCTAGGAGACATGGGAGTATTGTTGACTAAGGATTGCGATGAGAGTATTTCAAATCTATATAGCAACAGCTTATAGTACTGTTATTACCCACAAAAACATTCATATGAAAATGATCAAATCAAGAGCAGATGCTGTCCGTTACAAAATACATATATATGTCCATATGCTCATATATGTGTGTGTGTGTGTGTGTGTGTATCTGCATAAACACATGTATTATACCCAGTCATCTCTCCAGGTTTATGTCCCATAATACCTGGAACTTTTCAACTGCTTGTTTGTAGGGAGAAGCAAAATTGATAGGTCTGTCACCTACAGGCACTTAGAAAAGACCTGTGAGAGTCCTTTAAACAAGATGAAAAATTAATGGACTAGCATTTCAATTATGTTATAAAAGCAATAGGGGTATTTTAATTTGTGTTTACTTTTATTTCATAGTATTGCTTCTAAAAGCTGCAATTGAAAAGCTAGTTGAAAGAGCAGTAACTTTTGAATGCAGAATTACTGACCATACCTATATAAGGATTTGCATTAGCAAAATAAGCCTGGGGAATGTTATCTGAATTTAACCTTTTAATAGAATGTTTCGATTCTAATAAATAGGATGATGTGATTATATTATCTCATTTATGGAGTTATTCCTTAAATGTTTTTACAAGTAAAATGCCATAAAGAGAAATGTTTCAAATACAGATATTTCTCTATAGGCTATGCACATTGCTATGCTTCAGGAAAACATGAAAATAATGCTGTTAAATATTATTTGACCTTGTGAAATTTTGAAATAAAGATCTATTATATTACTTTATATTTCATATATTCATAGTGAAAATAAGTTTCTTGATGTTGATATTTGTGGATTGGTTTTTGTGAGCAGGCTACTTGAATTTGAATACACTGGTTTTGTTTGATTTGTTTCATAAGTAAAAATAAGCAAATTATTTAGTTGTCTTTACCGGGTTAAAAAATGTTTAAAATTGGTTTGCAAGCTCTTGTTGAAAAAGAATACAAACCCATAGATGTGTGCTAATTACTATTCATATTTGTCACCAAATTTAGGAATGTTACAGATTGACTTTATGCAGCAAATTTATCTAAGTTGCAAATTCACTAGCGATGGTGAATTGCAAACTAATTTGGATTATAGCATCATGGTTTTCAAGAGGAACTCAATCCTTGACCGAGCTCTGATATTGTATATGCCGAGATAGAAATTTCCAAAGACAAGATGGTTTTAGCACTTATCCTGGTTCAATGCCTCATTTCTTAGTACCAAGAGATTTTTCCTAGCTCTTTAACATTAATGATGCTAATGATACTCCTTTGAGTTATTTCAGTAAAGAACTCTGTATAAAATTATTTTTATTTTATTTATTTTATTTATTTTAATTTTTTATATTATTTACACAGATAACTATGGTGAACAACTTAACACATTACATTTCATTAGCAGTGATGGAGCTTAGTTTGCATAAAAATAGTTATAAAATTTATCCTTGTCTAATTCTAAATGAGATTCAGTATAGACGAATAAGTGGAAGAATGTTTTGGAGAGTCGGGAACACTTTCACTTGTGCTGCCTGCAGACCTGCAACCTGTTGTGCTGGCAGTGTACACTGTGGTGTATTTTAGTGTATCATGACAAGCAAAAATAAATATCAAACACCCCAGAGTTTTCCTGTACTGTAGCTTCTTGGGCCTGATGAGCTAATAGGTTCATTGCACTCAGAGCTTATTTTACACCAAGACCTGCCTCATTAGATGTTCCAGAGCAGATATTTACAGTCTACATGCCCACCTTTTGTGTTTTGGGTTTTTTTGGTTTTGTGGGTTTTTTTTTTTGGTTTTTTTTTTTTTTGAGGGCTTTTTAAAAAAAACACAAATGAATCAAATGACTACTACACATGACTTTTTCAGCATAATGCTATACTGACTCATCCTGACACTAGCTTACTGCCTTCTGGGACCATTGTAGCCATATACCATATACTATTCCTATTTCAGCAAAAGGTATTTTTGGTAAAAGATCTTAGCCTTTACAGAGTCTCACTGAATTATCTCATCCAGCTAATGCTTGTGAAGGTAAGTACAATTAGGTCTTTGAACAGAGAGAATGTACAGTGTGATGTAGCAGATGGTCCTTGTAGTGATGGTTCACCTCAAGCTGAGTCACCCTCAATCTTACTTGCAAGCAGGATGCAACAAATAGATGGATTTGCACGGGTAGCTTTATATAAGATATACTAATATACCCATATACCTACTACTACACTAATGGATGAAACCAGGTTTTCTAGGTCATAGTTTAGATCCTATAATGGTCATTGTTAATGGAAATTCTGCTGTAAATTGTAGTATTGCTTTAGTCTTGGCTGCTTAAGCTTATAAGCAATGCTATGGTGTAAACCGTCATTGTTTGAGTAATAGCTTCCTGATTTTGAGAATGGAATAATCTATTTTTACTATGATTGATATAGTTTGCTTATGCCCATTCACATTATAATTTTGAGTGAGAAAACTACACCAGAGGTTGTGTTTTAAAAATTGAATTGTTCTAAAAGTGTATCCTCTAGCAGACCCTGAACTCTCTCTGAACTGATTATATGTCAGGTAACTGGAAGTTTCTTAAAGGAGGGATTGAGTCAGGTTTCTCAGTTGCTTTAAGCGTAGTTACCCACCTGAGCATCTAAGGTGGTCTTGGAGATGGCACTGGAATAGCTTCCTATGTGGTTCTTTGGAAATTTGAGTATTTAATGGTAAAATTTTAGTTATGCCTGTCTGTGAATTAAAGTAACTTTTTGTGCTTAATATTGATGACCAAAGTCATGGGCATAGAGTTTAAATATTTAAAACAGTGATTGAGGTCTGACTAGACAGCAGTAATGCAAGACCCCCTGTATGCCTGCAGTGAAGTCATAATAATGTTATCATCAGATATATATTGTGGTTTTGATTGGAAACTTTACAGGCTCCAAAGAAAAAAAATAGGCTAGAGAATTTGCTCTTCTTATGTGATTGTGTATTTTGATGAACAAAAGAAGGGCTTGCAGTTGTTGTCTCCATGGTTTTAAAATGTTTCAGAGGAGCAAAGATATTTTATATAGACATTTTGCCAGTCAGCGATAATAATTGCATGAAGATTGTCATGTGCTTCCTTTACTAACACTTATTAGAGCATTAGGAATAAAAAGAAGACATGGAACATGGTTCTCCATTGGGCCCGGAAATGGATGAAACCTTGCTTGAAATGATAAATGTAGGGAGTCTGACATATGAATCATAAGGATTAGAAAAAGCTCTGAAATACCATTTTTATTTTTACTAAGGAGAGACAGCAAGTAAATGCCAAAGTTTGCCGTTTGCTTTCGAGCAGACAGAAGCATTCAGAGTTAACAGATAAAGCACTGACATAGCTTAGAATTTGTTTTGCAGGTCTTTGTGTAGTGGTCGTTATTAGTACTGAAAGGTGTATAAGCTAATCATAACATGGGTACTTGATTAACACAGATGAGGTGATACAGTGTTGTCTTACGGTCATTATGGAACACCACTGTGATGCTCTATAGAGCTTCAGAGTTTCTAATACTTGGAGGTGCTTCGCAACGAGTAAAATCGGTGGAGAATGTACCAACTAAGCAGCACATAAGCATGATTGAGGGACACTTCAGAGTTTTTATTGAAGGAGCAGGGAGAACTGTGAGAAATGCAAGTTCAATTAAAGAATACATGCAGAGACAGAAAAAAGAGTATTCAAGGAAACCATGTTCATACAGGTTGTTACTGGCTGTTTCTGATGGATGGCTCAATAACTTTGGAAAGAAGTCACAGCTTGAACCAACAAAAATGCAGAAGGAGATAAGTAGAAAGATGGCATCTCCATTTGAGTTCAAAAGAAAGTGAAAAGATTCATTTACTTTTCCCAGGAAATCGTAGTTTATGTAAGGTTTTTTCTCATTTCTAGATGTGAAACTGCATTTGTGCTTTTCCCATATAGACATTGCATTTCCCCATTTGTTACAAAGATTATTGCCATCATGGGCCATTTTTATTCATGTTTATTCCTGATCTCAGAACATGCTTATTTCTCTTCTACTTGGGAAATTGTTGAAAATGAAATGTTGCATTTTGATTAGCAAATGTATTCATATAATCATTAATTACCAGTCTTTATTTAAGCACTTGTACTATTCTTGGTAAAAACAGAGAATTTATGTTTTTAAACAGAAAAAATCCTGCTGAAAAGAAGACCGGCACTCTTTAGTAGCCTGGTCAGATTTAGTTAGAGATCCCAGAGGAAACCATTGTGATAGTAACGCATCTCACCCCCAAATCACAGGTGGATGAGCCCAAAGAGTGAGTCACAGGAGCTACCTGCAGCAAAAGCATCGCTTGCTGTATAGAGGCAGGCAGCAAAAAAATAGAGTGTGGTACAGTGGGAATTGGATGACTCAAGGGACTTGTAACAAGAAAGAGAGCATTTCATCTGTCATTAGTTTTGATCTTGCCCAGCTGAGTAATGATGCATCTGATGACTGCATGTGAAATGAGTTGATAGGTTTATCCACTTTAGTACTGGAGATTACCTACCTGAAATACAAGATAAAAGAGAAAACTATACTACTTGGGTTGGCAGGAAAAAAAAAACACACCATGAAAGCATAACATCTCAATCATCTGGTAGCTTTGAAGCAAAGTAATGTTGCATTATAGCTATATACAAGAATTTTTTGGAAATTCCATTATTTATACCTTTTCAAAGATAAATTAATCATGTGGGAGAAGCTAGGATTCCCATCTTCCAGGTCCCTAATTTTATGGACTTTTTTTGGGGGTGGGATTTTTTTTTCAATGTCTCCAGTGCTGGATTGATCAAGGTTCCCACTTGCTTCTTGTCTCCATTCCTTCCTCCCCCTTTTCTTGCATTTTCCTACAGTTATAAGGGTAGAATCACTGCTGGTTTCTTTACGCCAAATCAGCCTCTTGTTATTTGCAAGCAGAGCCTTCATTGTGAAGAGACTGCAAGCTCACTGCCTTGATGAGGTTCCAGTTTTAGGAAAATACTTAGATGAAAAGATTTCATCAGCATATGAAGGCAGAAGCTGGTTCCCTCCCTCTCCTGTTCTGGTTCAGAAGGACAAATATAAGCAGGGACTTGCCATCTTCAGAGTTTCACTTTCCAAAGCAGAACTATTGAGAATAAAAAGTTAATAACCCTTTGGCCACGAATGAATAGCTGGTTTGAAGTTAAAACACCAGTCTCTTGTGTGACATTGCCATGCATCATGTTGTCAGTGACTGATCTGCATTTAAATGTTCTTGGTCTTTTGGGAGCAGATATTTCTAAGGAGTAGGCTGGTTCTCTTATGTATTGATATCAGGGTCATGATTTTTTGAGTCATGAGTAGGAGAGAGGGAGATATAAGAGAGTAAAAGTGGTGAGATAATTACCTGATTAATGAATGGAATGGTGCTTCGTATGCATGTTACAAAACCAAAGTGGATGTTTGAGTGCTGTGTGCCCACCTTCACCTCCTGTTCCCGTGTGCCTCTGTCTTGGCTGCATCACTGGGATTGTATCTATGGCCAAAGAAGGATGCTCTCAAGTGGCTTACAGCTTGTCAGAACTTTTGTATTTAATGGAAAATCACTTTAGTGACAGTGTTGCAGCTGTAAAGCTCATGTGACAAGCTGTGGTGTACTGGAAGCAAAGAGCTCAAGGCTCTTGTTCAGTTGGAATGTAAGTCAATGAAGAGAAAAACTATTTCTGATAACTCCAAGATGACTGTGCTCTTCATTTTCATTTTAATGCACGTGTTAATATCAGACCTTTAATAAATCCCTGTCAGAAGTAAAAGTTTTTCAAAATGTGAGACTTTCCATTGGTTATTTTAAATAGAACAAAATTTGCCTTTAACAGTTATTGCTTCCTCCTCACCAAACACCAAAAAGTGATCATATGTTTACTTTTCAATTCAGTAGTGATTGCCTTTGAAAGCATTAGTAATGAGAAGAAAATGCAGTGAAGAAAGTTTGAGGCAATTTTGCAAAATTGTTCTAGCAAACTGAAATATACTGAAAACCCATTGAAAAGTCTTTTGAAGTAATCTGTGTGCAAAACAGCCATCATAAATGTCAGTTCCCTTAAAATCACCAGATATGAAAAGCTTCTTTTCACAGACATTTGCAAAAGAAATAGGTCTAGAAGTCATGCATTGATGGGCAAAAAATTCTTAATAATTGTTCTCTTGTGGGATGGGAGATTGCTGGGAACGTTCATCATATTTGTTTGTCCATATGAAGTACACAGTTTGAACTAGATGATCCCCTGTTTCCTAAATGCTGTGTAAGTCCTTACATCTCAGCATGCTTCCAGAGAAATAGCTCTGGGGCTTGTTGATTGTAGATACAGATTTGTTCCTAACTCTTCCCATTACTTTGCTATGTCACAAAATTTTTTTCTTCCCTTTTCTATACCACCTTCTTCCTAGACTCCTTGTCTCCTTGCCAGTGTTTTTAGTGGAATGGGGTTGCACCTTTGAAGTATGAGTACTTTTAAGAGGAGTATGGGAAAATCCACTGCCTTCACTATGAACAAAAGTGTATCCAGTTTGCCATCCTTGTCATCCAGTCTCTGGACATTGGACTTATAACACCCATGGAAAATATTGAGGTGAAAAGGGAACCCTGAATCAGTCTCACATCAATCTGAGATTAGCAGGAATTCTACAATGTATAACAGCTTCACTTTAGGGAGTTTGCTATTTTTTTCTGGCATAACACCAGTTAATAATTGTGTTTTATTATGCTGTTTCTTTATCATCTACAGTGAGTAGTATTGTAGAAAACAGAGAAAATAAACCCCTCCGACATGCACAGACAAGCATACATAACACATATCTTTATGCCATGCATTTGCCCATGGAGGCAGTGCTTACTGTATCAGCTTAAGAAAAAGAAACCTAATTTTCAAGCTGATATAAGCAAAATCTCTACTAGTGATTAATAACATGTTCACTGGAATCTGTTATATGCATAATCAAAGCCTTTTAGGAAGACAAGGCTAGGATATGTCTAAAGAAAAGTGACTGTAGAGAAATATATTTAGAGTTCTATGAACATGTGGTTTTCTTTCCTATCTCTTGGAAATCTCTTAGGAATAAGTACTGTTGATATTGCATACCAATGATTAGAACTTGTGAAATAAAGATCAGTTAGAATTTTCTAGGCACCTGTATTTAAGTAATAGTTTTAATTGGGAAGCAAAGTATACTACTTGACTCCATCAGTGCATGAGGTACTTCTACAACAATGAAGTTACTGGTTTAAATCACATTAAGAGAAATACACAGAAGAGGAGTGTTTTCTGAGAAGAAAGAGTTGCTAGTGTTTGCTCTCACTAATTTTTGAGACAGGAGGGAAATTTGCTGTTCATGTTAAGAATGAGGTGAGAAAGCATTTAGCTGAAGACAAGTGCAGCCCCAGCATGAGGTCCTTTCTGAGTTTCACTAGTGGTCTTATCACAATTTGAAATGTTTCATTATATTCTTGATATAATCTTTTCTGGAAAGTGTTCCAGAAATGAACATCTACTTAAAACCAAAAAGAAATTCAATCTGGTTCCTCTAAGGTCAGAACCCTTGAGTGTGAAAAGTATATACTGTATTGCCAAAAATCAAAACTTTGTAACAGTACCTAGGTTTTTCTAAGAGTAAATTTGTATCAGCATAATGTAATTGTAGAGCTGGGACTATATGTTAGCACATTTGTATCTTGAATTGCATGGTCAAGTAAAATGGAACAGAATAATTACAGAGAATACCTGTGTTCAGGACTGTAGTTTGGCAGGTACTGGAATTGTTCTATAAATAGAGAAAATACATGTTAATACAATTATATTGTAGAGTACCTGTTAGAAAATCCCCAACTTTTAAATTTATGTGGCATGGTATGCTGTTGTCTGTTGGTTTTTTGTTTTGGTTTGGGGGTTTTGTTTTGCTTTGTTTTGTTTGTTTGTTTGTTTGTTTTTGCTTGACTATTGAATATTTATTATATGTGTATAGAAAGCAACATAGACTAGTGAAAACTTTGCAAATACAGCAATATGTATTGCTGACACAGATACAAATAGTATATTATTTAGACATACCCTGCTCAGCGTAATGCAGTGTAACCATATACATTTACTTTTCTTTCTAAGATGTTACAAATACATCTGGGATAGCAGCACCCTACTATTCTTAATTGATATCTAACATTTACTCATTTTGTGACTTCTAGCAATGTAATTTCTTCCTGCTTCAGTCTTACCATTTTAGTACATGAAAATGTATCTTATTGTCTGTAAATTTACCATTTAAAAGTTATTTGAAATATGTAAATTAACTGCATGCAAAGAGAAAATTGTGTTGTATTTGCAATTCCAATCTGACTTTTTCACAACCAGATTAATAGAGCTGGCCAGCGGGTAAAATGATAAAACCAATTAAAATAATTCCTTGGAAAATATGCCCCCTAAAGCAAGATACCAAGTTAGCAGGCTTTGCAAGGTGACTTGTGATTTAGCTCCTAATTCTGTCAGTTCCAGCTATTGAGGAAAAGGGCTTTGTCATTGCAGTTGCATCAGAACACTGCAGACTTGCCTTTGCAAAAGGACAGCGAGAAATAAATTCCAATAATTGTTATTCACATTCCTGTTGCTGATGAAGTTTTCCACAGACTAGTTTGTCAAGGTGCTATTGACAGACAGTAAATGTACACTGTAGAGTAACAATTGTCCCCATAGCATCAGGATGTTCTGTGTTAGTGGGATGTTGTTTGATGACACCCATCTCACTGCAAGCAAGGTGCACTCAGTCTAACTTTGCTTTACTAGGAGCTAGTGTGCATCAGGATTGTCTGAAACATTTTCTTACAGAGCAGTTGCTTGGTATGGGTTTCTTTGAGTATTTTTTTTTTCACCTTGGAGAGGTTTATTGAGGTGATTGATCATAGCACAGACAGCAGTCCATGCTCTCTATGTAGTGTGTCTGCATGCATGAAATTTCTATTTGTCAGGGATGCTGAGTATTTGTGGTGGTAAGAGAAGCAGAACAGCAAGATCTAAGTTTTCGTTTCTTGGTTGTCACTGCACGTTGGGAGCCAGCTATCTGAAAAACATCACTTATTAAGGATTCTTGCTTTTTCTAGAGCTGGCAAGACCTCCAGTGCCACAAGTATTTAAATACTTTTCCTTGTGACTTTAGAGAACAAGCTATGTTGTCAGCTTTCTATGAACTAGGTTTTATTTAAAACACACACACAAAAACAAAACCAAATAAAAACCGGAAAGGTATTCCAGAGCATAATGGAAGATGGAAAGCTACTTTTTTGGAAAACATTGCAAATGGGACACAAGTTTTCAAAAAATGTTTAGCCACAACAAAGAAGTTTTCCAAAAAGCCTGCCCCTTTGACATTGAACAAGTCCTGTAGAAATTCTAATAGTGTTTCCTCCAGCAGTGTTCCTGACAAAACGTGAGATACACAAATTAGGAAGTCACTCACACAGGAAGGAAATGTAATTCCATGCAGCAATCTATCACTGTGCAAATATATGGACCATAGATATTAATCTACACAAACTATAAGAACAATTTAAAATGAACCATAGGATCAAGAACAATTTGTTAACAGGAAATAAGAGCACTCAAATATGTGATGAATATTATACTGCTGTGTGAGCTTGGCAGAGCCTGTTACAGAATGCTCCCGAGATTCACAATAAAGGTTAGAAAATTAGTTTATTGTTTAAAAATCTGCTCTCTAGTCTTTGCAGTTGGAGACTGAGCCTTGATGTTACAAAACAAGCATATAAGTTGGCAGGAGTTTCTCTCTTTTCCATGATCCCATCCCCACAGATTCAGCGGTCCCTGAGGCTGGAGAATGTTGGCAGCTCTGAAGGCACAAAGCCCGGTGTTCCTGCTGTGCACCTTGTAATTTTGCTTCCCACACAGCATCCTTTTGCCATAGAGATGGAAGATCTTGGTGAGGATGCTCTTGGTTTACTTGTTTCCCCTGTTACAGAAGATATCTGAAGTACATGCTGCTTCCCAAGGCTGCTCCATGGAGCAAGTGTGTAGGCTGTAGTAGGAAATGGGCAGAGCTGTTGCAGCAGGTGTTTGAGATGAAACTCGAGACTCTTCAGGAATCTGGTTAGATGGCACAAAGAAATTGCTTGTAAGGGCCTCCCTTAGTGACAGGAGGATATAGGCTGCCAAGTCTTGGGTAGTGGTGTCAAATGAATCGGAAAGCATTAGTATTTAAAAAAAAAAGGGGGAATGAAATGAATATTAACCTACACACACACATATTTCATAGGAGAATATTTTTTATTATAAGGCATAGTGGATTTGAGCGTAGGAGCAGGCAAGTGGGACTACTGGGTATGTGATGAGTGTTGCACTGTTAGAATAATTGAATGGTTCTCAAAGAATGGTTTGAGTTGCTGCTGAGAATTTGGTTCCACTGTATCATACAGAAAAAACCAGACATGGAGTGTTTGCAGCAGAGAATTCAACCACATCAGCCCTTCCTGAAATATTTACCTTCTGAAGAATTTTGACAAAGTGCTTTGACAATAAAAAAGCTGTTCTTAAAATAGTGTATTTATATTTTTTACAGACCTGCAGAAGAATCTGTAACCTTTTGTATTAAAACAACTATATATGTAGTTTTGATGTGAAAACACCAGGAAGGTATATGCATTTCAGGTATTTCAGTATATCCACTTGGATCTCAATTTAACCAACACTGCATGCAAATACTCCTTTTTTTTTTTTTGCATTAGGTTGTCACAAATTTTATGGGAGTTAGCCATTTAACAAGAGCTTTCTAACTTAGGTTCTGAATATGTAACAAGCTTGTGAAAAATATTGAGAAGGTGGTCGATGATTAGGTTTTTGGTTTTTTTTTTCTTGTCAGAGCCTAATAGAAAATTAGTATGTCCATGTCTCATGGATATCATCATCCCATGCACTTGACTGATGCCAGAAATTTTGCCCTTTTAGCTTTTATAATCAACAAACAGTCAGCTAAAATGTAGACCTATGTAGACCTATAGACCTCTGTAGACTCTTGTAAGTTTTGGACTTCCTTGTTATGGAAGGAAAGGCTTGCAGATCTTAAAACAAAAGAAGCATATAGTAAAATCCAGGCTTGTTGCCCAAAATTCTTTATTTCCATAACAGGGAATATTTTATGAATAGAGAAAAGGCACTGGGCCAAACTTGCCTGTTAATGGTTTGTTTATATAAATTCCACCTCCTTGCTTTACTTCCCACCCCTTTATCCTCTCCTGATTTTTAACTGCTTTCGTCAGCAGTCATTTCAAGTTGAATTCTCCTTGCTTTCATACTCTTCAGAGAAAAAAAACTTCTATCATTGTTCTCTATTCACTTGTTTTCTGAGTAGTAGTATTTTTGTGTTCCTACTATCTAGAGGTGGGTGTTTTTAAAAAATTTTATCAACTTCTTTCATACTTAAAGGCTTCTATTCAATAGACAAATCAGAATTCTGTCGTAATGAAAGGTGGAGGCGGAATGATTCATCTCTTTTGTTTTTGTGCCTGGGGTCAAATACAATTTCACAAAAATACTTAGGCCTTGCATGCTACCTACATCTTTTCAGACTGCTGGTATATTACATAAAAAATATAATGAGTTCTAAAATGACAAGCCACAAAGACATAGTTACAATGGTCAGCATGTGCTGATGGACCCCAGTTGCTCTGCTTGTGCTGTGGTTTTGTTGCTCTGGACTGGGAGTAGATAGAAAACATGGTTGTGCTACAAAGAACATCATGGGGTTCCAGCAGGAATTAGGAGGGTAGCGTTGATTTTGTGTCATGCTTACATGGAAGCTTCTAGCAGACACAATGGCCCCAAACTCTGGACCATTAAAGGCCAGTAATTGAATCTATTGTTCCAGAAATTGTGTAGAAAATTGGTCATAGTAGAAATTCACTTCTAGGGCAGTTACTGAAAGTGAATAGGACAATGCAGCTTGTCTCTCTTTTTTTTTTTTTTCTCTTGCTTTTTAAAATACATTTCTTCATGTTTAAAATAGAAAGTAAAAATGCCAAAAACCAAACCAAGTGTGATGTCCATCTTTCTCCATGTGTTGGTGATAGCTCTTTTCTCCTCTGGGCAGCCATGCAAGGGACAGGCAACACAACTTCCACATGCAGCACTACTCTGTTGAACTGCTGAGCAGGTACTGTTCATCAGTAGTTGTCCAGAAGCCTGTTGGATCAGAACAAGGGTAATATATGCACTAGTTGTAAGAAACATCGCAGACACCAAGGTCAGTGAAGGGGGGCAGGTGAAGGTGCTGAGAGAAGATGCCCCTCTTTCTCCCCCACCAAGAATGAAAACAACTAGAATGAACTGACCAAAGACTGAAGACTCCATTCCCTATTTCCCCCCCTTTCCACCCCTGCCATCCTGGGAAGGAGAAAATTATGAATAAAGTGAAGTCTGCAAAGAAGGGAGGGGCGGGGGGGTGGTATTTTTAGAGTTGTTTATACTTCTCATTATCCAACTCTGGTTTCTCTCTGTGTGTGTAGTGTAATAAATTAGAGAGTTTTCTTGTCTTTCTTCTGTGCTGAGTCTGTTTTGCCTGTGATGCTGATTGCAGAATGATCTCTCCCTGTCCTTATCTCGACTCCAAAGCCTCTCAATAGATATTTTCTCCCCTGTCCAGCTAAGAGGGGAGTGATAGAGCAACTTTGGTGGAAGTCTGTCCTCAGCCAGGCTCAAACCACCACAGAAACAGATGCTATTGTAGCAGATTAGAGTATGCCAGAGAAATACTAAAACTGAGAATTTAGTGAACATCAAATACCATTTGAAAATGTATTTTAATAGAGCCAAGATAAACTGCTAGCATAGTAAATTTAAGCTAGCATGTTAACTGGAAAGTTCCATCTGAGACATTTTAAGAATGGAAAAAGGACTTGTTAGCTCTCATAGGGAAGAATAGGTGCAGCAGTCTCCTTAGCAGAAAGTGTGTGAAGAGGGTGCAAGCAGAATTAAAACTATTTAATGAGAAAAGGAGAAGCATTACCAGGCAGTACTAGTTCAAAGGCTTCAAATTGCTGGAAGATATTTACTTTTTGATCAAAGGCATCGGATGCTTTTGGAAACAGCATCTGGTTGGATTATATGGGAACAGTAATTATTCATTTAGGGATCAGAAAATAGGAAAAGCCTTCCTCAAAAAACATAAACTATTTAAGGTGGAATGAGTGATGAATTCTTGTGGAAAAAAAGCAGAATTATGTAGGGAAAATTTGTCTTAACTTCTCAGTGATGTGAGATTTTAAAGGGCTTTGACGTTATACATTAGGCTATTTGAATTATGGCTATCCAGGGCAAGGTGAGTGTCTAGACATTGTTTTCGTTCTCTGTTTAATAGAGTGTAAGAATTGCCTATCTCCTTAAATTACTTTGGAAAAGAACCCAACACATGTATGCTATTATGCATTTACACTTGTGTTTTAAAATGTAATATGTAATTAATTTCCACTTAAAAGAAAAGTCACTGGTTCATTGTTGAAGTTTGAAAATGGTAGTTTCATTACCATTTTATTTTTTAAAGCAGAACAGGAAGTAAAATAAATATTGAAGTGAGATTGAAATAGCAATTGAGCCCTATACATAACACATCTATTTTAATCAAATCATAATTTATCTATTTTAAATAAAATCATAATTTTTTTCTGATAAAGTAGTCCTCATTTGAAGGAGTCTGTGTGAAATATTCTTAGATCCTTTGTTATAAAAGATGAGATAAAATCTATAATTCAGAGTTTGTTGAATGTTTCTCCAGCCCACCTCTGGCTATGCCTGGCTATTCAGCCCACACCATCAAACTTACACATCAATATTTGCTAGTCAAGCAAAGATAGAAACTTTCTGTACTATCTGTACTCACAAGTAGACTCCTGATGAGCAGGTAAATGTAGTGAGAGATATAGAAGGCTACGAATAAGAGGAGTAATTAAATGTCATGTAATGAATTATGATTTAGGATCTTCTATAGAAGTCACCAGGTACACATACTGATTTGTTTTAAACATTGAAATGTCATTTGCAGTTTAGCAAGGGAATTACTGAGTTTAAGTGATGCTTTTTATAATGAGCTAGCCAAACAGTACATTTAATTTAAAAAAAACAACAAAAACCCAAACAGAAATAGGGAGACTGTGCAGATCACAAGCCAGAGTTCTTAAGTTTTGCTTTAGCTACAGAAAGCATATGAACAAGGAGAATATGTAGCAAAATGAAAAATGAAATATATTAGTTGTAATATTTGCAGTGGGTGTCCTCAGTCAGCTGAAATTCTTTTCTGAAATCAACATACCTGTCAAATAAAAAGAAGATTATAGCACTGTGTTGCAGATCTAATCAAGATTTGTATCAGTATTGGAAACCTTGTTGGAAGTATCTTTTCTATTATTGTGGAAAAGAAAAAGTTCTTCTGGCTGACATAATTTAAAAATAAAACACACTTTTCATGTGATTAGCATTGACTTGGAATGAAAGAAGCTCAGAGAAATCCTAAATAACAAATTCTGCCTTAAATTAAAAGTGTGGGTTTTTTTTTTCACTGGGTATTGCATTTGCTGAATTCATTTTTTTCTCTTGTGAAATGAATGCTGCAATTATATTGCTAGCAGAAGGAATAGACGCAGTTGAAAGGTTTAGTTGAAAAAAAATAACAAAAATACTCAAATGGCTTCTACAGGAAGAGAAATCCATGTAAATCTAGTAAAATCGATGCAGATTTAACTAGATCTTTCTTTACTTAGAATCTGACTAAATCACTGCACTAAATAAAATAAACCTCATCACCGACATATGAAGTATGTCTCAGTAGGTGTTGAAAACAAACCCAGTTTTTATGATTATGGATAAAGAATCTGAAACTGTTAATTGACTGGACCCTGACTAACCCATCAGGGTCAGAGAAAACAAAGAAAAATGTCACCCACCCCGTCATCAGGGCAGGCCATCTTCTATGCTGGAGGAAATGGGGGTCCTGCATCTTTTCCTGTACTTAGCAGTAGCCGGAGGCCTGTAACTGGATACACAGTGGAGCTGCTGGCTACTGCAGTGCAGAGCTTGGGGTCCCCAAACTTTTGAACAAAACTTTATGGATTAGGTCAGTACTTGACATCAGCATATTTTAAAATGACTATAGAAAGTGAGGAGTAGCGGGTGCAAACTAGTCCTGTTTCATCAACTCGTCTCTCTTTTGAATCAAAATAAGTCAAACATCATAATTCAAAGTGCTGCCTTAAGAAAACAAATCCAGAAACATATATTTTCAAAACAGTGACACAATTAGGCTGTAAAACACAGGAAAACATGTGTTAATGTGAGATAATATATAGCTCAAGGGCGTTATTACCTAGGAAGCATGCCATCTTGCAATACCAAAACCTTTGGAGAGTCAACCTGCATAGAGAAAAAAATAAAGAATTAACTACATGATGCAGCTACAAGCAGTCCTTAGATCAAGTGTTTAACACAGTACCGATTAACAACAAGGTACTAAATTTATAAGAAAATGAGTTCTGAGAGAGCAGAACTTTAAATTAGTGCTATATAATATGCATATGTATTATTTTTCAATTGAATGTTAGCTCTAGAATGGTAGGTAAACATTATTTAAGAAAAATACCATTTAAGGTGCCCTAGCAGATACTGGCAGTCAGCAGAATATGATATCTTGTATGTAGATGTAGGCTGTAATGGCCAATATCGTTGCTTCGTGCTTTGTAGCACAAAGGGGCAAATTTACTTGTGAATGCTTTCAAACTACTATTGAAGAGGAAGAGAGCCTCAGAAAAATCTTAAAATCTCTTTCCTTTAAGGAAAACATAGGATAAAACATGATGGATTAAAACCAAATATCATTTTAATTTATCACATGCCCAACCAGCATTGCAAATATAGAGATTTCATACAAAATAAAATCAAGAACAAGCCTTATGTGATTGGAAGCCCAGCCAGAATTCAGCATGTTAAACACTGACCTTTATCTGTACATGTCCTTTGTCTTGCATGGCTTTCATAAATAGACTGAGACTGATTCATTATTAAAGAAGTACTTGTGATAGCAGACTCAGCACTCTAAAAATCAATAATTTATTAAGATTAAATCTTGACCATTTGAAGTGAGATGAAAATTTCTATGTCATTCTTTAATTACATTTATTTAATATTTTGAATATAGTAAACCTATTGCAAATGCAGAAAAAATAAAAAAAAAAAGAAAAAAAAGAAAAAGCACCTTCAATCTTTTCTAGCATTGTCTAAGGCATATTAGCATAACGTAGGGCTCATAAGTGGAGCCTGGAATCAAGTGTCCTGGATTTTCATTGCTGACTTGGTCACTGTCTCTGTGCAGCAGGCTGGCTGTTTTGCCTCTCTGGTCACCTTTTCCACTCATATAAGGTGATTCACATCTTCCTCAGGGTTCTACTAGGGGCATTAACATTGCTAAAGTTTTTTTACATACTGTTGTGCAAGTTATAAATGAAATCTTTTCTGTAATTCTTTGCTGGACACTTTGCAAATTTTATATCTTTAGGAGACACACTCGCTTTGTAAGACCTCTTTTGGGACAAACCAAGCAAAAGGCTTTTCTGATCATAGATCATTCTTCAGACAAACAACATACATAGTGCCAAATATGGGTAACCAGGCTTGGAGCAGGTGACCACCTGCTTTCTTTCTTTCTTTCTTTCTTTCTTTCTTTCTTTCTTTCTTTCTTTCTTTCTTTCTTTCTTTCTTTCTTTCTTTCTTTCTTTCTTTCTTTCTTTCTTTCTTTCTTTCTTTCTTTCTTTCTTTCTTTCTTTCTTTCTTTCTTTCTTTCTTTCTTTCTTTCTTTCTTTCTTTCTTTCTTTCTTTCTTTCTTTCTTTCTTTCTTTCTTTCTTTCTTTCTTTCTTTCTTTCTTTCTTTCTTTCTTTCTTTCTTTCTTTCTTTCTTTCTTTCTTTCTTTCTTTCTTTCTTTCTTTCTTTCTTTCTTTCTTTCTTTCTTTCTTTCTCTCTGCCTTGTTTTCAGCAGTCACTTACCTGGCATCAAAGACACTCTCTGTCTGATGTCCCAGAGACCCGCCCCCAGTTGGCTTCCCTGTGCAAATGGAGGAGGGATTATAGCCGCAAGATAGTTCTGGGTTTTACTACATGACTTCAGCTATAAGCACATGTCCAGGTTTCCTTCTGAAGGTGTCAATTGTACTTCAAACAAAGGAGGCCTTATTGATTAAGGGAGGCAATATCATCACATTTCTAATGTCTCCAGTAAATTGAGTGTGTTTCATGGCAAAGTAGTTTGCATGTTGCTGCTTTATATATAGTGAGAGTTGTGATGATCTCCATTTGGGAACACAGCTGCGTCAGTTTGCATAGCACAGGAAGCTGCTAGAGAGAAGTTCAGGACATCTTCCTGAACAAAGTGTTGGAGCCTTGGTTCTGTATATCCATTTCATCTGTACAGGGCAGCAAGGGTGAAACTGAGGATAAAAATGTGTGGTACTGTGTAGTGAAGCTCTTTTTGTGATAGACTGTTAGGGTTTCAGTACAATTTTGCATGCATGCTGATCTTGAAATTAATAAAGAAATCAACTTTAATTTTCTTAAGCAACTTTGAATCACAACTTTTTTGCTCTAAAGCTTAGCATATGAGAAGAAAATTGAGAAGAGCTGTGACCAAAATATCACAGTATTTTGGTCAACCACTGCCTGAAACTGTGCTGATTTGAAACATTTTTAGTGTCTATAGTGGAGTTACTTGGATTTTTATATTGCAACTAAGAGTTGCTTTATAAAATTCCCTTTGATGTCATAGTCAATAAATAGAAATTACTTTGAAGCATAGCACCAGAATGAAAAATATACCTGAAATTAAAGCTTAAAAGGTCATGAGCCAAACCAGCTAAAATAGTAAGTTCAATCTACTCTTATTTTCAAAGAGAACATTTTAAAGAAACTAAATTCTAGAGCATTCCCGAAAGTTTTCATCCCCACTGTATATAAGTTACTGTCTGAAAACTGATATAGTAGGTACTGGAGTTGTGATTTTACAAATATATTTTCCAAACAGTACTTGCTATATAAAATTGCAACAAATAAAATGTTTGCCTTTCAAGGCTCATTTGTTTTCTTTACTACATGTTAGGAGGAGGGATGACTCATCATCAGTAGAGAGACATGATATGACCTAAGCAGAGCTAGCACTGCTATAGTTATAATGCTTATATTGCACAATAGCAATCTATATCTTTGAATTTAGTTTAGGTTAAAATGGAAGCAGCATGTTATTAAAGATATACAGTGGAATAGAATTTTAATCATTGGCAAGGTAACACCTTAAGAGGAAAAGGCAGATGAGATTTCCCTTTATTCCCTTTTCATTTTGTTTCTTGTGTCTAAAATCAGTAATTGACTTTCCCGGAGTGCTCCGTGTAGCAGGTCCTATGGTACTGTCCTCTGGTCTTGTTCAAAAAGATGAGACATCATAGCATAATGAAGCACACCCATCTTATTTCTGTTCAAGCCTTTTACATCTGCTTAATTTCAGATTTATTCATTAAGAGCCTTTATGCTGCTTTCTGTCACAAACCAGTTTTCTGCTGGGAAATGCTTTCATAGCCACACTGTTCTGTGAGAATTTTTTGACGTCATTATCTGGAAGTACTGAAATATTGCGTTTTGATTTTATTGTTTCATTATTATACTTCTGTTAGAATCTGTCTTATGAGTCAGAAAGATGAAACACTCTATTTGTTTTATGCTTAAAAAAACATTTTGCCCCTCTTGAATTAAACATTTTGATAGCATTAAAAGGGAAGCAGTTTGGGATTTTTCTGATTGTGCAAAGGTTTGATCTTTGGTGTTGGGGTTCCACTTCACAACAAAATGAAGTTTGAGAGCCTCAGAATTTGTTGTAGCATAGAAACTCTGGTGTCTCACGAGCTCTGTTGTGATTTGTGAAGCATCTCATTGAGGATGTGCTTTTAGCTGGAGAAGCTCTGAGAATAACAGAGAAGTCAATCAGGGGCTTTATTGAACAGCTGTAGAATATGTTCAGCACAGAGAGTCTTCGTCATCCAGTTGAACTGTCACATCAGAAATGCTGACTGTGAGGTCCCTAGCAGAGGGACCTGCTGTTCCATTGTGTTTGAATTGAAATTAGTGTAAGATGCTTCCATACTAAAATTACTGAATGATCTCCACAACGCCAAACTGCAGAGTACCTTCTGCCTTAATACACTTGGCTTGGTGACCACCATCTCTACTAAGACTCAAGCACAGCAAGTTTAAGCAGCGCTGAAGCACTGCATGTATGTATTTGCTTTATATGTAGTAATAGTTACTTGTGGGTGCTTCATCTTAAGAACCTATGTTCAGAGCTGTGTTTTTTTCTGTTTTCTCTGTTCACGTGTGTGTTCTTGTTCGACAAAGAAGTTGTCTGTCTTTGGTAGCTCACTTGCTAAAAAAAAGAAGAAACTAGTTAGGAGTTACACCTCTCATAAGGCAAGTTAAGTGGTGATTTTAAACATGTGATAAGGAACTAAATTTAAATAAATTGTAACAGCAGTTACTTAAAAGCATGGTGTGTCTGTGTTCCAGAAACAGCGGTCATCAAAGACACGCTCTTTGCAAAGTCAATACAAGATGAGAGCTAATGAATATGAGATGAACAAGGACTTGCAACTTTTTTTTGTGTCTGTTTTTAATTGCTGCTGTTTTTTTGTGTAGCATGAAAAATGGACTGGTTATCTCTCATTTGAGAAGCATGTTGATGTGGGTAGCAAAAAAATATCCTGCTCCCTGAGGTCCTGCTCTCCTGTGAATGTATGGAATAAACACTGGCACATTAAAATGCCCTATTTCCCTGTGACACACAATGATGGAAACCACACTCTGCGAGCAGGGTCAGGCAGGCTAAGATTGGACCCCCTGCTCGAGTCAGGTGTGCTCTCAAAAAGCACAGCACAGACGAGTCCAAAAAACTGTACAGAGGAGGATTCAGTCATTGCTGCTGTAAACACTATGCCATCCACAGCACTGTGCTCCATTGAGCCTGTGGAAAGGATCAACAGTTCCAGCTTGGCAGCGGTAAAGGCAGCAACATGGCAGGTGTGAGGAAACAAGGGAAGCTATGTGTAAGCAGGAGCCTGTATTGCTCTCTGTTGGACATTATTTGTTGAGAACGGTGCTATGGCAGGCATTTATCTGTCTACGGGTATTTGACAGGAGCTCATTCTTATGCAGGGTCAAATAGAATTACCATAACAGAAAGAAGGACTAAACCATCCTGGGGTTAACTTGGTTTCTAAGTGTAAACTTGCCTCATGCAAAGTGAAGCAGGAATTGGAGGGGGATAATCTACTTAAGCCTTCCTTTCTAGGTGTCTGATATACACTCTCTTTTACATCAAGAAAAACTCTTACCAGTCCTGTTACCCTTTCCCCCTGTATTTTGGAGAGGAAAGTGGCTCCATCTCCAGACTATCAAACTGTGGGAAGTGATCTACTAATTCCATTGTCAGGCTGATTGCTAGTCCAGGCACAAGAACCCTTTGCTGAACTCCTTCAGTATCTTACCTGTCAGTAGGCTGTTAATCATTGTTTCCAGATTTTTTTAAATGTTGGGGTTTTGTTGTCTTTTATCTCCTGTTACAGTAGAGGGCTGCTAGCTTTATCTTTTAGTCCATCGATTAGTTCATTTTAGCTCTTTTCAGGATGTAAGAAGATTCAGCAAGAACGTTTTTCCAACACCTCTGCTTCCCTTCTCTCCACCTTGGGACCCTATTGCATTTAGACCTCACAACTCCTTACCTGACTGACAAGTCTTTTTTCTCTCTAGGGGCAAAACACATGAGTTGTGTCTGCTTTCACCTTCCACTAGTAAACAGCAGTCCTAGTAGTGGATAACCATCTGCTTTATATTTCTGTACTGATCCTGGCTTTACTTTCCCAAGAAAGGATATACCATCCATTCCTGAGTCTTCAGTCAGTGGTTAAGGAAGAAATGGTGGCCAACAACAATTTCTCACAAAATGCATACAAGTCTTTAAATATTACACGGAGAGGCCAAAATACAATTGTTTTCTACAGAGGCTGGCAAGAAGAGAGGCAGAACTGGTCTGGATAGGTACGTGAAAGGTGTGTGTATGTGTTTTCTTACCAAGGTTTTTTTTACATCTTGCTACTATTTATTCTTACTCTGACAATGTAAACAGCAAAGATGCAACAGGTACTAAAAGTAGTATTTGCGTCACTGCATACTCCTAGGCAACAGTATGAACTTAATTTTTCTCTGTATCGTGTGAAAAAGGGAAAAAAATAATGACTAAAGTCTCATCCTCACAAAGAGCTTCTGTACTCATGAGTTGAAGTTATAAAAGACCCATCCTGTGTTCACAGTAGGACACCATCCGCTCTCAGCTGTTTCATCCAAATGATATAAAACAGTGCAATGTGCAGTAAAATAGCATGAAGAATAAAATACAGATCCCAGGACATGTAATATTATTTATTGCACTAATACATAAAGGTTGATCTTTTAAAAACACTGCTCTCTAGCTCTGCGAAATCCACAGCACAGTATGGGGCACTGCTGTCTTGACCTCATTAATATTTATAAATATGTTAAGGGTGAGTGTCAGGAGGATGGATCCAGGCTCTTCTTAGTGATGGCCAGTGACAGAACAAGGCGAAATGGTTCCAAACTCGAATGTAGAAAGTTCCATCTTAATATAAGGAGGAACTTTTTCACTGTGAGGGTGACTGAGCACTGGAACAGGCTGCCCAGAGAGGTTGTGGAGTCTCCTTCTCTGGAGACATTCACGACCAATCTGGACACATTCCTGTATGATCTACTGTAGATGATCCTGCTAGGGCAGGGGGTTTGAACTGAGTGATCTTTCAAGGTCTCTTATGGCTCCTAATATTCCGTGATTCTGTGATCTTCACTATAGGGGTAAGTAAAAAACTGTCAAAGATTGTCTTACGGGCTAGTGGTCGAGCATTGTTCAGAAAAAAAATGTATTTTTTGTTATTCTTCTACCCAGTAATGGATGGTTAGGAGTTGGATTCGATGATCCTCATTGGGTCCCTTCCAACTCAGGGGATTCTGTCATTCTGTGGCTTAAAAATTACTCTCTCCTGCTTCCTTACATAACCCTCCAAATATCTCCCATGAGCCAACAGATTATTGGATAAAACGGTAGCTCTGGACATAATGAATGTGAGGGCAGGGGTGGGAGAAGACAGGAAGTTTTTTCATAGACTATTGCATTGTCAAGGTTCCAGGAGACATTCCCAAAATGGGGACATTAATGATGGTTCTGTGGTCATTGCTGGAAGCTGATACTGATGGAAAAACAAAATACTTTGCTTCTAAGATGCATTTTATTAATATGGTACCAAGTTACTTGAATTACTATTAAAATGTCATAGACAAAAAGGTAACACCAGCTACAGGGTTGCAATTAATACCTCACAAATGCTCAAGTGAATGTCCCTGAGCAGACAAATTTTCACTTTTATTAAGGACGGTATGATTAAGTTTATTTTAAACCCAAGAGCTTTTAATTACATATTAAAAGGGTAGTTCATAAATGTTTCAAATTTTCATAAATCTCCATTGATGGTTAAATCATGTTAGAGAATTTCAATTGTCAGCACAAGTTATGTTTCAATGAATCTTTGGGAATTATCCTCAAGAGCTAATAGATTTTGCCTTTGTTGTGAAAAAGGGCCTGAGGTGAGTATGCAAAGAGCAGCCATCAGAAGAACCACGGGATTTTTATTTCTTTGAGAACAGACCCAGTCATATTATATCTGCTTCAGACAGTTGTGCAGCATAATTATTGACATTTAGAATAAATTGAGAATCTCTGAATAGCAACGAAAGACTGCAAATGAAAAATATGCTGAATTAGGTTGAAGTATCAAGTTGGAGCAAAGATCAGTATTATTTCTAACACAGTTAATTCTGTGCAGTATGATGTAACTGATTTTTATTATGCCAAGAAATTGAGCATAATAAAGTCTTGAAACAATCCCATATTTTGGTAAAAGCTGAATGGGATTACATTTTTGGTCAGACTAATGCTCCAAAGTATAGGTACTTACAGTTTGAATAACTTCATTTCTTTTCCTTTTTGAAAATGTAGCCCTGCAGCAGATCTTTGAAGTGTAAACTCTGAGACATAGCAGTATTAAAATAATCATGGATCTAGAGGAAATAGCTCAAAAACATTGAGCACAGCTTAATCAAAAATAGAAATTCATTTGAACTTTCTGTAGTCTATTGAATATTAAAACATTTCATATTTCAAATAGAAAAAAGTAAGAAGCCTTGAGCAAAGTTCTGATCATAGTCAATGACATTTCTGGTGTAACACCTGAATATTAGTATTAAGGATGAAAGTTTCTACTCAGCTTCAGCAACTTTCTTGTATTTTATATTTTGTGTTTATTACTCTTAGCTTAAAAATAGCTGGTCTGTGCTGAAGGCCATGGAATAGTGGGACCTATGTGTTAAAAAAAAAAGCCCTAAAAAGTCCAGGTGACTACTTAGGACATAAAATCTATTTTTATTTTGCAGTTCCTTGGCATTTTGTCATGGAATTTGTGGCTTAGGGCTTTCTGTTATAGCCTGTGTCCCCATGTTGTGTGGTACTGTGAAGATAAGTATATTGTGCAACTTCATGTTGTAGACTTTCTTTTATGGAGATGAGGTTTCCTGTTGTAGATGTTTCTGTAGCTGTGAGAATGGCTTGCTGATGAGAGACTTCTTGGGGAACTTCTGGGTTCTTTATATCCAGTCCTGCAACTTTTATCAGGAGCTTCTGCAGAGCATCGTATTATACTGTTGTACTGAGAATCACTAAATCTTTCTGAAGGATGTGTTTTAGTCAAAGTAACTAAATTAAATAGCTTGGGTTATTTTGGAAATCTGTGATGATCAAAAGGGTTTTTTTGGACATCAGTTTTCAGTATCTTAAGTGCAGAGAACAGTAAGAACATGACTCACTGAAAGAGTGTTTTGAAATAGCAATGGTGGAAAAACCCATTTCCAAACCAGCTGTATAAATTAACTGTTATTGTGTAGGAACACTTTGTGAGGAAGGAAGCACGTTGACATTGTTGCTGGGCAAATGTCAAAACTGTAAGTCACTGTGTCTCCACCGAATTTCTTCCTGGAGTCAAAATCGCAAGTCAAATCATATATCACTTACGTACTTATTCCTGTTACCTCTGAATTAGGACTCCCGGATTTTCCCCAAAGGAAATCCACTGTGAATGTGTAGTGCCTAGCAAAATTGCATTGCTTCCTTCCACTGCCATCTGTGTGTGGGTGGTTTTGGGGGGCAGTATGACAAGAATTAGAAGAACCATTTTGGAAGGAAAATTTCATACTTCTTGGAGATATTGAAGTGGAAATATGAAAAAAAATACAAACTTGATTAAAGTAATAGCGTGATGAAGACTTTCACCAGTCTTTTTGTTGAACGCAAAGGCTGGTTTTACGTATTGTTTTCAAACTGCTGGTGTAAAATATAAGAAATTAAAAGTGGTTACTGTAGCAGAGAGAATCTCAGTTAGATTTTACTGTATTTCAGTATTATCAGTGCAATTTGCAGACACTTACTGATATGTGTGTGAGAGAAAAAACACATTTGACTAACAGTGATATGCAGTTTTGTAAAAAACTAATAGGGCAGAAGCTGTACTATGTGATGACAATGCTACAGAAAGTTAATAAGGTTTCTTTGGATTATACCACCACTATTTTGATGAATTATTTTTTCTAGCTTGGCTTTCTTTTGAAGACATTGTAATTCTGAAATTTCAGAAACACCGCAGTGTTAAATAATCTGGTTTGATAGCTTAAGAAGATATAAACTAAGGTAGTTGAGGTGAGGTTTATGCAGATCATAAAATTAGATGACTGCAATTTTTGTATGGACACCTACTATAATTAACTAAAAAAATTGTTTACAGTGATTGCTCCTATTTACAAACTCTGCATGAAATACTGTTGTCTGTTCCCCTCTGGCTCCACCCTGATACCATTTCTGCTTGGCAGCCCTTTAGCTCTGGGGTCTCACCTGCCCATGTTCTCAGTATAGTCCTAGCATATGGTCTCAATATAGTTCTGGCACAAGCTTACTATTTTTACTTCCCTGGAGGAAAAAAGCTATTCAAATGACTGAGGAAATGCCACCATTTAGAAATGTCAGTCACTGCTGAGATATTGTAAAAAGCTCAATTTCAGTAATTGCTTACAAATACATAGGATAAAAAAAAACCAAATCCAAACAGCAAAACCAAACCAAAAACATAATCTGTGCAATCTCTCACCTGAGCAGCCTTCCATCATGAAACTAACAATAAATTGTTCTTCTATTAATCTGTAACTTCCTTGCTCATCAAGTGAAGACTTAGGAGATCAGTGAAATTTTGTGTTATTTCCTTAGCAGTGAATTCAAAAATAGTTGTGCTTATCAGTCTACCTCTTTTCTACATCACTTTATCAGCAAGATACTGTGATACATCTAGTAGGTTTTAAAAGGAAACCAAGTGAGCTGTTTATGTTAAGTAGCAATTTGTTCCTCAAATATGTTGTCAATTTTCCTGGAGTAATCTGGGATGAATTTTCAGACTGAGGGATAGGTAGTTTGGCAACAGTCATGTTATTGCTGCCCATTTACATGGTATTTCAGGTACCAGAGGACAAACTTCGGATAGGAGTCACATATCCATTTCTTTCTCAGCTTTTCTTGAGGGAGTGCATCCTGCACCAGGATGCAGTTGCTGTTCTACTTTCCATAAGCGAGCCTTCACTGAAGTAGGAAGGACTTCAAGTGTTCAACTCCCCACATGGATGCCCTACAAATAATAAGGGCAGGAAGTAATTTATTTTCTCCTGTTATCTCCAAAACTGTTTAATACAGAGGTATTAAAGAAAACAAATTAAAAGAGGCTCTGACCAGAATGACAAAAGACTTAGGTGAAGGCACCAGGTTGAAATGCCTGAAACAGTTTGTGTCCGAACAGAAATTTGGACTGTTACCTCATGCTATGGAGAATATGATCATCAGGCTGTAGAGACTGTTCTCTTACATGTTCTCTTTGTATAAAGAAGTTGAATCATCACTGAGACAGAAAAAAAAAATCGTTCTTTAGGCTGGTGGCTTGTCATTCATAAATTGGGGCATCAATGTTGTAGATTCATGAACAGATACATTGCCTATTGTTTTGTGCAGTACAGAGTATTGTTTGGAAGAGCATGGACACAGTTATGCTTGGTGCTCAGAGGATTCCTGCTGTCCACGTGGAGGTAGATCCAAAACTATTTGGAGGATGGGATTTATTTAGAGTTCTCCAAGGTAACGAGGGAAAACAAACATGATGAGGAGCTGAATTCTTGAGCTATGCCTCTTCATAATACCCAAATATGTTTGCATGTGTTTGAAGGACGAAGGGAGGAATTGATTGAGAAGGATAGGTCATAGTGATGACAAAAACTGAAAGTTGCTTAGCTTACAACCTTTTACTACTATCTAAGATCTCTAATGGACAGGAAATCAAGTCATCTCACTGAGATTCTTGGGCTCATTACTCATCTCAGATTTTATAAGTTTATTATAGTCAAAGAAGATCACATGACTTCACATAATTTTGAAGAAAAGCATGAAGAAATCCTTTATAGTAGAAAGGCTGTGCTGGGTTTTCATATCAGTTAGTTTTTCTAAACAGCATCACGCTTGTCTTGCAAATGTTTATCATGAAGCAGTGTTCTTCAGCAAGATGCTAAACTCTAGTGCTTATTATAACAGCCTTGGGATTACAGGGGTCCCATCTGTGGTTACTGGTATATTGCCAATTATGCACCACTCGTGTCATCTGTAAAACAGTCACTTGTGGCTGTTGAAGAGATATGAGTAGAAGATGATTTTAGAGATAAATGTTGCTGGAATGAAGCAGCAGTTCCTTTTGCTAGAGAAGAGAAGGGCCTGTGTGGAATGGCACTTTTAGGGTAAAGAGTGGGCACAGATACACAGCTATAATTAGTGCCATTTAGTCTTTAAGAACCAGATTTCTGTTATGAAGCTTGGTTATGAGATAGGATGTAACTCCTGGAATTTGTTGGTCAGCTCCATTAAATGATTTCTTGTAGATATGGAAATGAAAGAGATTTTTCACATCCTGTTTTAGCTCTTTCACAGTACAGAAGTAGCTAAACTTTTCTCTCTGAAGCAGAGATTCGGTAATTTAACAATATCAAGCAACACATTCTTCTTCACAGGGTTATGCCAGCCAGAAGAATGACTCCTTTATGCCTTATTTCTGAGAATTGCTTACAGTGCAGAATGAAAGGGTACAACTCAAAAGCAGTAGGATGATTAAATTGATGGGTTTATTTCTGAAAATTCCTGTGTCCATCTTCAAATGCAAAAAAAAAAATAAAAATTAAACATTGCAGCTTATATTACTTCTTAACTAAAAAATTGTAATTATTTTTGTTCTTGAGTAGTTTCATTAAAATATGTCACATTCTCTGTACAGTTAGTATTCTTCAGGTGGGATTTTAAATTTTACAACTAGGTACAAACTTCCTTGAGGTATAAGGTGATACTTGTTATAGTTTATGACCAGGAAAGCTTCAGGGAGAACTCAGATCATCCTGTCCCATTCACCAGTGAAAGCCCTTTCTCACAGAGTCCAGCTCTCTGTTAGGGAGCAATTTTTGTGAGAAAACAGCTGACGCTGAGATCCCAACAGGCCTCTGGCTTTTGCAGTCTCCCTGCTCATCTGATCGAGTCTCTGTTTCCAGTAACTGAATCAATGGTGAGTAATGATATTGCACTTTTTTTTTTTCCAGACACTCATCAGCAAAGATTTTAAAGTGTGTATTAGTAACTAAACCTAAGGTATTGATGTATTGCCCTGAAGTATTGGGAAAAAGCAACGGAGTTGAAAACAAAGTCAAAATAACAAATCCCTTCTCTCCCAATGAGAAGGAAATGAAACAATCGAAATGCAGCATCCTTTCCTCACTGATCTAGTAACAGTCTTGTTGGATTAAATTTAGAAACTGGTACTTTCTAGAGTAAAGTGTATTAAATTTTCTCTACTGTGAATTTCCCTGCATAAAATTCTTTAGGTTCTCATGACCATTCTCATTGCTTTTATGAATAGCATAAAATGGATTGGGAATTCCCATGAAATTTCCTCTGGTTCAGAATCAACATATTTTTGAAATGCACTATATAAAGACTTGTGTAATAGAAGTTTTTTTTTTCTTGAAAGCTAACCTTAGCAATGCCCTGACCTTTATGACTTTGACTTTGAAATTAGCATTGCAGAGCTCAGAGATCACACTTCCCTCAAAAATATTTTCCGAAAATGCCATGATAGCTTCAGCAGTTGATGGGTTTGGACCATTTAACTTAAAATTAATCACTCATGGAGTTTCCAGCAAGCACATTTTACATAGAACACACTCAAGTCCTTTTTGCTTGTATATGAATGCAGGTATATTTTTTGCCTTTTTCTTTAAAGAAGTGGAAAATCTCATATTTTTGGACTTGATTAAGATCTTGGTAATTTTATTGCATTTATCTGGATAAGTGCAGGTATTTAAAGAATCTCACCACTGGGTCTCAGGCTCTGAGTCTAAAAAAACCCCGTCATTTGAATACTTTCTACTTGCACTAGCTTTGATTTATTATTACATATGATCACTTAGCCTTGTCCAGTTTGGTTTGGCATAGAAATTGGCATGAAAATTGAGAGGTCTTCTGGGTTTTCAAAATATAGTTGACAATTTAACTTCAGTCTTCTGCACCTTGCAGATCTAATAGCCAGCTTGCCTTTTAGATGCCTCTGGAAGAGACACAGAAATTCTTGGAGAACTCAGCTTGAGAGTCTACTTGGAAAATGCTATTTACTGGTGCTTTGTTGTCACGCATTACCTATGACAAGCACATTAAACAGTATACAAAAGCTGAGTATCTCTCTGATATTACAAACATTTTATGTTTAGCTTGAAGAAGTTTTCCCTTTCAAGAAAGTCCAGTACTAAGGTAGTGCTTCAATAAAATGTCTTTCATCCGACCAGCACATGTCTTTTGGATTGATTCCCGGTGATAATTCAGATTCAGGTTTGGAGGTTAAAGATGTTTCATATTCTAAGTATTAGTTATTGTTTACAAATAATGAAGACTTTAATCTTTTTCATCCTAATTTTTGGATCATAATTCCTGTAGATATGAACTGTGGCGTATGAAAAATGACATGATCTTACTGGTGACCAGGTTTTCAAAGTTAGGACTCAAAGGAAAAATTGGTTTCCTGTAATGCATCCACCATTTTTGCTGCCTTGCTCTTTTCCTGAGATAAAATCAGGAACGGTTTTAGAAACACATTTGCATACATAAAAAATCTTTTTAAAAAAGGCATAGGAATGATTGAATAAAATAATTTTGTTGATTAAACATTAAAAATAGAAGCTAAAAACATACAACAGCAAGCTGTAAAAGATAATTCCTTTATTATTCTTTTTAGGACTAGAGTTGGCCACAAGATCTCCCAAAGGAATATGAACTGTTAAATTTCTCACTTGTAACATGACAAATTACTTGCAACTTTGTTTTACTTGAATAGCCTTCACACCAGGACGAGAGTTTTGATGTTAATATTTATTTGCCTGGGCTTTTGTCATTGAATTCATGCAGCTGAAGTCACTGGAATGTTCGAATGTGATAGCTGGCTTAAACTGCTCTTTGGGCATTCAGGTACCAGGGAACAGTCTCCAGTGTAAAATGTGAATAGTGCAGTAATGATCTTTCAAAATCAGACGATACAACTGCCAAGAAACCCCATTTTCCGCTATTATTTATAATAATCCAGAAGACTGTAACATACAGAGGGGAAATTTCTGATGTGCATACCATGTTTGCAAATGTTATGCCAGGAGCTGAGGACTGAGGAATATGGTGTGTCACTGCAGGAAGGTTTTTGGAAGAGGTAAAGAGGAAAGAAGTATTTGAAGGTGAGATAAAGAAAAAAATAGACAATTTCTTCCCATATGGTACCTGAGAGATTTGAAGGTATACAAACTTAATCAGTATTCAAAGAAGCTATGTTGTTTTTCTAATTACTTTTTTTTCTGACCTTGGAGGATTTAGGAAAATATTTAGGGCTGACTAAATTCTCTAGCTGGCTGACATAACTATATCTAGGCTTGGAAATGTGTCATTGACATTTATGAAGTTCTATCTTATACTAAGCTAAAATTCTTCCTTCGGTGTCAGCCTGATTAAGCTCATGTGCATAAAAAATAAAGGACGAAAATTGTATTTATAAAAATGCATAAATTGAATATTATGAAGCAGGAATATTTGTCCAAAACATTCTGTGTGAATCCAACAGTATGCAAAGTTAAATTGCCTCATTTAAGTAATAGTTCCATGTAAATGCTATGAGCAATTGTGCCACTGGAATTTAATAGCTATGAAAATGTAGGCATGTGATTTAGCAATGAAAATCTCTGCGCTGGATGTGATTGTAAAACCTCCACAGTTCTTTTTTTTTGCTATGTAATCAATTTAGTAATGCATGCACACATAAAAGATTATAATATAATCCACTAGATTTTGTAAAATTCATGATAAAGGTATTTGTAATTGTACTAAAATAAAATCTACAAGATTATTTAAAATTTAGAATTTTAGGACAAATAAATTTCCATTCTTATCTGAAATCCTTTTAAAAATATATATTCATTGTATTAAGAAGACCAAAGGAAATTGTGCACTATGGGAAGTAAAGGGTGAAATCTGAATCTTGGGAGTAAAAGGGGAAATGTCCTCCACATTCCAATGTTGTCTGTTTGTAAGCTTTTTATTGTTTCAATTTGGTTTATATTTTTGTACAGTGTGTAGATTTTTTTATATCTTTTTAATTTTAAGGTTTATAAAGCAAATAGCTTGTTAAGTCTGCTGAAAAACAGATGAACAAATTAATATATTGGTTCTATAAGGAAATATGTGACATTTCTCTATTACACTGCTTGTCTAAACTAGTAGCATGATGCAACTGTCATGAAACGTGGAGAACATGCACATAACCCCCTACATATTTTCCCCGTAACCCAGTTTGGTTACTTGAATCATCAACATGTTTGCCTTTTTTTTTTCTGAAGAATTGCTTCATGATTTATTTTGTATTTCATGCTCATGGTGGCTGAAGCTCAGCTGTAGCTTTTGGTCTGAAAAACAAGACTGCCTTCAGCTTGTGACTCGACACATAGGGTGTGATAGGAGATGCATGGCCAAGAGGAGCAGACGGAGTTAGGAAGACAGAAGTTGGGCTTGGAAGGATGTTCAGTGTGAAAGACAGCAGGGAATCTGGTATCAAAGGTGTTAAGAGGCAAGCCGAAACATGGGACTTTAGAATAAGGACAGGAAAGTAAATACAAAGAAATATAATGCTAGACAGTAAATGAAGGTATAGAGAAGAGGAACAAGAGAGACAGGAGGGATGAGGAGAGAGCTTTAGCCCCAGGGCAGGAAAGAATTCTGTCAAGAACTCAGCCATGAAGTAGTTTGAAACATCGGTAGCAAACGTTTAGGTAGCTGGATATGCTTTTACTTGTAGCCAGTAGAATGGGTCACTAAAGATGATAAAGATTAAAGATGATAAAGTCCAAAGGCAAAGTTCAACACAAACTGCAGCTCCTAAGGGGAGCTCCCGGTGCCTTATGTTAGTCCCAAAATGGTTTTAAAGCCTGCAGCATGGCCTGTAGCATATACTCCATATATTGCATCGGCACAGTGTATATTGTATTCACATTTTCTAGGCTTCAGTTGTAAAATACTTTGGAAGGTGGGGGAAACTTAGCATTAACTTGATAAATTGTTTGGTTTTCTATGTGAATTTTGCAGTAATGTAATTTATAAAATGTAGGATATTATCATACACCAATGCACATATTAGTATTACATTTTATCTTGGCCTAAATAAGTGAATGCTAAACTATTAAAAACTGAAAGTTTTTTTCTCTTCCACATGGTAGAACAGTGTTATTGCCCTAGAGAACTGAAGAAGAGGAAGACAAAAATGACTTTGCTAAAAATGCCTGTTGTTTTTTTCCTAGGTTCAGACATTGTTCAATGGTTAACGAAGAACTTATCTATAGAAGACCCAGGTAATTTCTCTTTTTTTCTTGTCTGAAAGTTCTAGTTTGTCTTTTTGAAGGATTGGACCTGACTTGATCATCTGTTGCAGTGAGGGTGGCCAGGCAGCATTTGCCCACTATTTCACTAGCAAAAGAGACAGCATCATACTTTATACACTTTTGCTAAGAATCTGAGCATTTTGGTTATGCACTTTATTGCAGCAGGTACCAGGAAGCAAGCTGAGGGTCAAGAATGAAAATTATAGCTGCTTTAATTAGTAGAAAATGAGTTTAAGTTCTACTCCATGAGTAATTTACTCAGTTTACATATTTACTCATGTTAGTTTAAGAAGAGACGTTTTCTTACATGATTTTTCAATATATAAAAAAGTTAAACAGAATTAAGAAAATATACTCTTGTACAGTTACCAAGAGCTGCATTTCTCTTCTTAAGTTTGGACACTTTTATAGCATCTTAAACAGAAACTGGACAGCAAATAAAATCAATGCAGTAGGGAAGAGCAGTTCATTGTTCCATCAGCTGCGTTGGAATGTGGAAGTACAGATTAGGTTCCAAACTCCACCACAGGTTTCTTGTGGCCAGCAGCAAATGCAGTTTTGGTGTGTATCTGATATTTATTTCTCTGATTTACAGAAATCTTATTAAATGATCTGGAATTTTTCCAGGAAGGGATGATTTCTAGTAGAAATGTCAGCAATAAAATATTCTCTGGAAGTTCCTATTTTGGTTAGAAAATGTTTACCTTCTTTAAAGTATGATTAAAAATACTTTTTTTTTCCTCTCTCTGTTTCAAACTTTCGGGAATGAAATGTTTTATTTTTCTTTTAAATGTAAAAAATCTGTTTTCCTGTCATGTTAAAAATGAAATTATGATTATTGGGGAATTCCAGCAAAATGTAAAGTCACTGTATTTAAAATTGCAACTTGAATGATGAGGGACATTATAATACGTAATTTGATATTTGGAAGTAACCAGTTCACCAGTTATGGATATTCTACATGAAAAAGATTGCTAACTGCTTCCAGTTTTACATTAACATTACACAGTGTCATATGTTTCCTTCCTGAAGATAAAGTGGAGGTTGCAAGAGACCTATGTGTGATACTGTATTTCTCAGCTGTCAGTTGCAAAGTGCTCACCTATCTGTATTTACCAGAATTTCAAAGATTGCCATCCAGTCTTTCTTTGATATGGAAGCTTAACCTTTATTTGCCAAATCAGAACAGCAATACTCGTATAGGCTATCACTCAGATTATCCAGCTGTTGCAAAATTTGAAATAGAAGAAAACTAAACTAAATGGAAAACAGGGTTTCCTATGTTGATATCCAATTAAAATTAAATACATAAACTACTAACATGTGTAACCAGAACACCACAGTAATTTAATTTGTGCTGGGTTTTATTCTCTTAGATCGTATGGGTGGAAAAAACTATCCATGGTGACAAAAATGTCTGATGAGTGTCAGTCCTAGTCCAAAGTCAGCTATCTGGAGCTGGCTGGATGCAAACCTTCAGCAAGCCAATTGCTCTAAATGCTGCCTTTGGGTGGTGCTCAGAATTGCCAGATAGCAGTGACCCTGACAGATTGTGAACAAGAGCTATTCACATGACAAAATTTCCGAAAATATTCTGTTTTGTAAAATGACTTCAGTGTGTGACTTTTTGCTCCAGTTCTCAACAAGGTGACCTAGAATTTCTGGGGAAAAGCCCTAAACTTCTGTGATCTGTTTTCAGCATAATTTGGATTTCCAGTATCTTCTGTCCACTTTTCACCAGCCTGTCAGGGTTTTACTATGTCTGTCTCCCCATAGGATCCTGTTACAAAGCTCTTACAAAGCTGTGCAGTCTTGAGATGCAGAAAAAGAGATGCCTCTGCCTGCACTGAAAGTTATTGTCTCCCACTGATATCAGCAACACACCTTTAAGAGCAAGATAAATTAGACTTTGGTTTACATATTTTGAAATTATATTCTACATTGTCCAGAAAAATCTAAGAACTATTTGCATACCTCATTTACCAGTGTTGTGAACAATTCATGTGAGCAAGACATGCAAATTGTGAATTAAGTGGTAAGGAGACAGATTCCCAGAATGATAGAACAACCCAGGTTGGAAGGAACTTCGAAAGATCACATAATGCAACTTTTGGTGGAAAAGGGAGCCTGGTTAAGAATATCTAGCATTCTATCCAGTGGCCTCTTGAACCCCCAGTGATGGGGACTCCACCATGTCCCTGGGGAAGTTGGTGATTGTTCTCACTGTAAAAAATTTCTGGTTTTATATCAAGATGAAACCTCTCATAGTGCAACTTGTACCCATTGCCCCTTGTCCTCTCCATGTGGGTCCTTATGAAGACAGAACCTCTGTCTTCTTTGTACCTGCTCCTTAATTACTGGAAAATTGTGATGAAATTCCCCCTGAGCTTTCTCTTAAGGTGAAAAGACCTTAACTCCTTCACTCAACAACAAAAAAACCAACAACAACAACAAAAAAAGAACTAGTGGTAAGGAACTAGTAACAAATGTACATTTCAAGAGAACAACCAATCACATTTGGTAGTGTGACTACTGCTTTTTCTTTCCCCCTTTATGGGAAGGAAGAAGGATGCTTTCTGGGTAGTGGGAGAGCAAAAGGTAGGAAAAGGTCTGGCAGCAACATTTGCTTTTCATTGTGTTAATAAGTATAAAGCTATTATCTGGAAACAGCAGTTTCAATTAAAAAAATAGTTACATGTATAAAATTGCAGTCAGAAAAGCCCTGCACATTTTTCATAAATGGAAAATATTTTTCTTGGGAAGATTTGAAAGATTTTGGTTTGCTGTAGTAAATCTCCATCAAGAAAATAAACTGTAGTTGATGGGTAGATTCTGCTAAATTATACCAGTTTTGAAGTTATTCCAGTGGAGCAGAGTAGAGCTTGTGCCCGGAATAGCTGTTTGCAATGTACAGTTGCTGTTATATTGTTTGTTTTTCAATATGTATTAAAAAAATGTTTGTTTCAGCCTACAACTCATCTGCAAAATTTTAAGGCATAGAAATCATCTAAGTTATTTTTAATGTTGAATTTTAATTTAGTCATAAAAAAGCCTGATCTCAACCCAAAAAGAAGCAATTAACTGAGTTTACAGATTGTAAGGGCTTGTGGTTTGGCACTTAGACATGTGTTTGTTGAATTGACCATTACAGGGTAAGTGCTGACTCTTCACTGATGGTGCCAATTACTCTTAATGCGGAAAATCTACTCTGTTTTTCTACATTGTGTTTTTCCTTTTTAAAGTGATAATTAGTGCTGTGAAATCTACTAGACTGACCACAGTAGAGACTGAAGTCCTTTTAATCCTTAGGGGAAAAAACATAAGAAAAATGGCTAGATGAACTGATTTAAAGGTGTCAGCTGAAATTGCCAAGGGACTAATTCTGTACTTGATTCTTGCACTGATTTTTTTTTTTTAATGCCCTTTGGGCAGACACTTGAAATCTCTATTTCCCAGAGTTCCAACATGTAATGGTAAATCATGCTGTTCTAGTTTTCAAGTATTTTCATAATGAAATGTGTGTTATTCACAAACATATGTTTCACCCTTAAGCCAGCCCATGAAGAATTAATATCTAGGTGGCTTGGAAGAAGCCCTTAAGCATTGATATGTTATAGCCATCATCCCCTTGTTCCTTTACATCACATTTACTCCCGAGTGTTGCTTATTTAATTTACTCATGCCTATAAAGCCACTGGATTTGGCTGAAAGCACATCAGTATTGGATGGTTACCCTAACTGAGTCACAGTACTGCAGCCACCTCCAGAATGCAAAGCCTTTGCACTCATATTGCCTTGGTCCAGCTCATTATGGCAGTCTGTTGAAGGAGTTTGCAACTGCTCTTGAACATCAAGAATTATGCTAAAGTCAAATGTGTATGACTAAATCAAACTCTGTAAGTTATAAAGCAAGACTTTGAAATAGACACCCCTTCGTGATTTTTCAACTTCACTTTTCTTGCCATTAATAGTCTTTTACTTAAGTGATGTAGCTTATTTGGAACTGGATGCCCACCATCAGCCATTTAAACTGTGGTCCCTGATCCAGTGCAATAAAACGGGGAGAACTCAGGAGCACAATATCTGTTTGTGTTTCTTCCACCTTTCTCTCCTTTGTAGTAAAATCTCTCTCCAGCAGCTGCTGTAGTAATAATGACCTTGATAATATTCAGGACTTGCTCTAAAGACTTTGAAGAAAAATATTAGTTTTTTTTAATTTGAGTTATGAAAGTATACTTGAAAAATTGGTCAGCTGTAAGTTATTTCTGCCTGTTTCTTCATGCATATGCAGAAAGGTAGCAGCGGAGAGCAGGAACCAGACGAGATGTTCTAAATGATTGCCATTTAGGAGACAGCACCAGACAGCTGAAAAGTGAAAGGGAGGTCCTTCCAGAGTTTGCTAACGGAAATAAGAGCCTCTTAGGAAAAGGAAGAAAAGAGGGAATGGAAAAGTCATGCTTATGTTTGCAGTCTTTGCATTAATCAAAACTTGTGGAAAAACAGCCAGACTAGAATTCATCACATTTATCAGTTTAGCACAAAAAAACTCAAAACAAAACCTCCAAAAAACCCCAACCAAAAAATCTGATAAAAGAAGTAATTTACACAGCCTGCCCACTTACTAGGAACCCAGAAATGCCAAGACACTTTTTTTATACATCTAACAGAAACTTGGGCATATTTTTTTTCAATGGTGCAAACCTTTGTCAAATGTAAAGAACTTTTTAACTTCTACTCAGTTAATTTAATTTGAGCTTGTCAGGTCCTATAATATTTAAATGGAACAATGACTTTCATTTCAGATGAACAGAAAGAAAGCAGAACTCAAATCTATCCTGAGATAGAAAATATCCATTCTGTAGCATAGGATATATAGGCACTGCCTAAGTACCAATACTATTAATTTGATATTCAAGCCAAATCAAAGTGTATGGGTCAGCTTGCCTTCATTATGAGTACCCTCCACACATTTACCTCTGTGTGGCAACCTGTGGGCTTCTAGCCACTGCTGTGATTCAGGACTGTAATGGTAAATGTTCACATGCTGAGGTTGTTTTATTTGCCCAATGCCTTTAGATAGATTTTAGAAGAGGTGAACAGAGGTGAATTGCCTGTGATAGGATAAATCAAATTTAATGTATATGACGTTTTTCAATTAAGGCTTTTTTCAGTTTGGTGTAGTCTGCTACCCTGTGTAGATCACATGTGTTAGGACCATCTCCTGAAAGCACAGAGAGCAGCAGGGCCAGCCTGGAGGGAGCTTTCACTCTCTGTATGTGACAGTACTGTTTGAGCAGCCTCATCTCCATGCAGTCACTCTTGAAAGTGATTAACATCTTCCTAGGCTGGACAGTATTATCTTCTCACTTGCAGATAAGTGGTAGACTGTATCAGTGGTCATTCCCAATTTCCTTTCAAGAAACAGTCAGTTCTTATGATACATTTAGTAGTGTGACAGCTGGTTAAAAATGAAGTTTTTTACACTTGCGGGGAAGAGATAGAGTTTGTTGTCGCGGTGAGCCAGA
>VXBZ01008152.1:16089-55397 GCA_013399135.1 Heliornis fulica
AGCACCCTTAAAGAGGTCTCTCCTTTCACACCCTGCACCGCTCAGATTTCTGGTACTCTGTTTGCTCACAGCTGTGATTGACCTATTTCCATTAGCCTGGCTAATCGTTAGTTAACTTAACACTGACACCTCCTTTTCATCTGGTGGCTGGAGCTTTTCAGCCTGATGATGTCTTCCTTAGTGTTGTCTTCTCTTGTGTGGCTGCTCAAAGATCTCACCTGTGTTCTCCTGTTGCCTTTCCTATTTGCAGTTAAGGTACAGCTTTTGAGTGCAAGTCTTGCTTCATTGCTGTGCTCTTCTTGTTCTTCCTCTGCTTCCGTGTGTGTGCTGACACCGTGTTGAGAGCAGCCTTCCTATAGCCGTCGGCCTGGGAGTGGGGAATCGTGCAGACATGCAGCAGAGGAACAGTTCTTCAGGGCTTTAAGCTCAGATGTGTTGGTACCTTCTGTGCTCCATATCGTGGAACTCTCCTGGGTAGAAGAATACACTGTTGAGTATGACTTTGAGGTGGAGTATTTCCACTGACAGCTGAAGTCAGACCACAGCTCGTACGTTAATCTTGAAATTAAACTGAATTTCAAGAAGGGTGTATGTGAGGGAAGAGAAGTTTAGGTGGTTTATTTGCCATGCCTTGACTCGAGCTTGGCTGAAATGCTAATGATGACCCTAGAAAGTGATTTGGCCATCAGTAGTGTGTCCTTTTTCTCCAGCTCACTCACACAGCCAGCAGGAATTCCCTCAGTGGCATTGCTGAACTAGATGGTGTGTGTACTGCTTGTTATCACACTGCTGCAAGCCTGTTTTTGGGGTTTTTTTTAACTGCTAATCAGACTGGTCTTCATTTACAGTTAATCTGATGGGTGTTTGGTGCTCTGAGCAGTGCTGTTGTCCGGGACCGTGCTTCTTAAAAACAAAAAAAAAAAAACAATTTCCCCACCAAAAAAAAAAAAAACAAACCCAAAACAAGCCAAACTTAACCTGTGTGTTATGAGAAGGGTTTTAAAAGACTTTCTTTTTTTTTTGCTGAGAATTGTACCTGGGGTTTGTGCAGATTGAGGTTAGCTCTAACTGTGTCTCTGAATGTTTTTCAGACCTGAGAGAGTTGGATGACTCGAAACCCTTGCCAAAAGTCTGCCTGGCAGATGGAGAGCACCTTTAGGCTGAGGGCAACGCATTCACGAGGTGCAGACACTCTCCCCCACGAGCAGACAGCCGTAGAAGGATGTGGGGCTTCTCCTGGGACGTTGACATCTGCCCTGTTTTTTCAGGGCTTGTCCATTTGTTCTCTTTTAGCCAGTTGGCACCTGGCAAAACTTGGGGTCGTTTCTCACTGAGTGGCATTGTGCCTCCTCCTTAGCAGAGGCTGCATTTCCTCATCCCTAAAGATTCACCAGTAGAAACTGGCGTTTGACAGTGTGATGCTTCAGGAGGTGGCTGGGAGACTGCTTCCCAGCAGGAGGCAGAGAAACGGAGCTGCTCTGAGGGCTGCAACTGGGAAGCTGCTGGAGCTGCTATTGTTCGGCCAACTGCAGCACCCCTCTCCTGGTGCTCTGATATTCCCATGTTAGGAAGATAATCCAGATGTAATTTGAAACTTGCCCTATAGTTGAGGTAGACACTTCTGCCCCTCCTGCTGGTTGTAGCTCTGTTAACTGATTCCTCATGTATAACTTGGGCATTGCCAACATTTTACATCAGTGATTTTAAATTATTTTCATCTTTCTATAGTGAATAATTGAGTTCTGTCACATTCCTGTGTCTGTGCATGTGTCTGGCAGCAGGAATGAGACGTTTAAACATCTCACAAAGAGAATGTGTAAAGCTGTGGTAGAATGTGGACATCAGTCCAGAACTATTCTTACAGAACAGCAGGACAACTTCTTAATGTAGCCCTCACTTCTGGGGTGGGGAATCAGCTCCTAGAGAAGCGTAGGGTTGAGTAATGCCAACAACTGCTTTTGGCTTTGGTCTGTTAGTAAATAGTACACTGGGCTCCTGAGCATTTTATGGCCTCAGGAACTAGATCTTCTCTGACACTGGTTATTTACTGTTCTTGTAAGTACAATGGAGTTTATATAAAATCATCACGCTTCATAACCAGTGGATGTCAGCTTGCAGTTGATTGCACAGCTCTGCAGTTTTGTTTGTCATCTCTGGGGGCTGCGGGACAAGCTCCAAAAGGCAAACTCCACAGCCTGTGGTGTTTGAGCAAATCCAGTTGCTTTGATGGGATTTGTTGGTGTGCAACCCCAGTGTTGAATGGAAAGGCTGTGTCAGGAGATTGTTGCTGTGGGTTGAGGTCCTCAGTCCTGCTCTGCATGCCAGCAAGGTCTAAAACCTTCAAACACATGTCTCTCATCTGTGTCTCTTTCAGTATAGTCTGAACACAAATGAGTCTTCAGCTTCCCAGTTCCTGTGTGGAAATAATTTGTGATAAACCTCACCTCCTCTGTTACAGAAATGGAGACTTTCACCTTGTGTTGCTGACTTCATGTGTCCTACTGCTCGAGCAGCTAATGTTTTGTTCTTTGTCCTTTGATTTTGGATTGCCCATTTGCAGCTTCTGTGCTGTGATGGAGACTTATTCCTGAGTTGGAGGACTAATTTGGAGAAACAGCTAGTTGGGGGGCCAGACCCCATCAGTGATGAACCTTTGTGCAGTTTATTTCCCAGTTAATTTTTGTGTTTTTTTTAAACAGTGTTGGCTTGGGAGGGTTGTGCTTTTCTTTATTGTTATAAAGCCCCACAGCCTGGCAAACCAAAAGATTCCAGAAAAGATGGCCAAGACTGCCTCTCACCAAGGTCTGGTGGAATTCTGCTCTCTTTTGGGAGAGACTGTTGTTTGTGCTAAGGCTCTGCTTGTGTGCATCTTGGTGAAAGAAGGGACATTCAGAGGGAAGAGCAGGCAAGATATGCATGAGGAGAAGTGAGACTGGTGCCTTAATGCTACCTGACCTGATGCTGAGCCTGGACAGTCCTGTGTAATGTAGTTACTTCAGTTACTACTTAGAGTAGGGGCCCAGTTTCTTGGGGCTCTTGTTTCATCCATGTTTTCCCAGTGATGGCAGGGAGATTCTAGGGTGACTAGGCAGTTCCTAAGCCTCTGCAGAGTTCTTAATCTAATTTGAATTCTGTTTTTTTAGACCCATGCTGAGTCTCCCTGAGTGTTAGAAAATGCTGAAAATGCTCCTTAGTAGGAAATGCTAATTTTATCTGGAGGGTTATGTTAGTATTGGGTCAGCTTCCATCTTGAAAACGCCTTTCAGCCATAGTTTTTCCATGAAGTCATTATGCCTTAAGTAAGTGTTTTAACACAGTCTCTTGGTGGTGCTTTACAGAGTTACCTTAAGTCTCAGCATGTCTCCTACAGTGAAGCTGGAATTTCTGATTTGGAAGAAGCTGCTGCTCTTGGAACAGTTGTCATCAAGGAAAAAATCCTTGGCAGAAGCCGTTACCAGCTGTGTCCTTAACCCATCACTGCAGCACCTGCTTCTCCAGATATTTGTTAAGAACTCTAGTGGTAGCTGGTGCACTTAGTTGTGTTTAAGATATAGTACTCCTAAATTTGTATATAGGGTGCTGTCAGAATTCAGAATTCTTTTTGATGTATGTGCTGGTTCACTACAGGACATCAGAGCCCACCACATGCTGTGCTGAAGGGGTTAATTGTGTTTTTCCAGAACCTGATGTGATGATGGTCTTAAAGCAGCAAGTCCTGGCATACACAGCATCCAGATGGATTTCTGTTTTTCTTTCTACCCCTGAACAGGCCGGGGGGGGAAACACACTGCAGAGAACTCAATAGCTTGCTTGTAAGTCGAGCTTTTCCTGTAGTTTATATAAATTCCAGCCAGACCTAATGAAACTGCTTATTACTAGGCTTTGAGAGAGGCTGGTGCATCTTGGGTCCTGCTGTTTGCTATGTTAGCTGCTGTTCACTAAAGCAGCTACCTCTGGCAGCAGCTTATAATTTAACAATATTCTTGATTACAGATGGCTGCTGCACGATCCCCTTTGCAGCACGAACGGAGCTGCACATTAAGGGTAATGTCTGGTAACGCAGCAGCTTGTGAATGTGTGTTTTTCTCTCCCTTGTTTTCCAGTGCATGCACATCAGTGCTGGTGTATGAAAGTGCTGGTTTCATTCTCTGTTTCAGCAGTGTCTCACCTCCCAGTAATGGGAGGGTTTAAATGCTGCTGGGATGAGGTTGTTTTGTCTGCTGTGATCAGGTCAAATATGTGTGAGATTTGTTCTCCTTCTGCTGAAGGAATCTGCTAGATATTTTTATCCTTGAGAGGCCACGTGCTCAGTTTTGTTCTGGTTAAGCACAAGTATGTCAGAAATAATTATTTCTGGGAGGATTTTCTCAAAAGGGAGGATTTTGCCTTGTTCTAATGGATAGGTTTTTACCCATTCTCAGTACAGGTGCATGGTCACAGTCCTATTTCTTAGCAGTCTGTTAATGTAGCTACACCTGAGGTGACATGTAAAGAGGGTGGAGGCAAGGTGGGAAGGAATGTGATTTTAGGTAGCAAAAAGCTGTTACATCAAATGGGGGATGTACAAATCCTGTGATACCTTGGAGGAGGCTCCCTACAGACAGGGGTAAGCGAGCAGCTCTTGGCCATTAAAGACTGCGTGGATAGAAACCGTGTCCATTCCTTGCCGTTCCTGTGCCCTGTTCCAGGAGAGGGAGGGAATCACTTTGTAAGAGTGCTCTTCCACCTTTTTCACCTTCGCTTCCAGTCGTGTTTCTTGGCCATCCCTGCTGGTTTTACTCTGGAGGACTAAATAGCAAGTTGTGTCAGTGACAGAGAGGTAGTTGCTGTGAGGAGAAAGCAAACATCTTCACCTGAAGGTGCTTCCTCTCCTAAAACCTTCCAGTGCAACTCCCCCTCTTGATGGGTGAGCTGCTAGTCCTCTGTTCTGTGGTTGGTTATGAAGTCTGTGTGGTTAGTTTGGTGATGTGGAGTGGTATTTCCAGTATCTCTGGAGAAGCTGCTCAGGAATCCGTGTGAGGAGCCATTTCAGGGTTGTTAACAAGATCCCGTTTTCTCAAAGTGTTGTAGTTCCTCTAAGTTAGGAAAAGGTAAGGAAAAACCACTTGTTTCGTTTTGGCATAACTTCATGTACCACAGGCATAATTAGCTGATGTGAAATGACTCTTGAGTTGGAGCAGCTGCTTGTTGTTGAACAGAGGCAATGACAGACCGAGAGGCTTCTCTCACTTTGGGAGGGGGTTTCCCTCCTGTTCTCCCAGCTGGATGCCTGAAAAGCTTGTCCTTGATCTCTGTAGTTTTAATTCTGTGTTTCCTGTTAACAGGGTGGCTTTGTCCTCCACGGACTGTTACATCGTGCATGAGATCTACAACGGCGAGAACGCTCAGGACCAGTTTGAGTACGAGCTGGAGCAGGCCCTGGAAGCTCAGTACAAGTACATAGTGATAGAGCCCACCCGCATTGGGGATGAGACGGCCCGCTGGATCACTGTCGGGAACTGCCTGCACAAGACGGCCGTGTTAGCGGGCACCACCTGTCTCTTCACCCCTCTGGCTCTTCCAGTAGATTATTCTCACTACATCTCCCTGCCCGCCGGCGTGCTGAGCGTGGCTTGCTGCACCCTCTATGGTATCTCTTGGCAGTTTGATCCCTGTTGCAAGTACCAAGTCGAGTACGATGCCTATAAACTTTCCCGCCTGCCGCTGCATACGCTCACCTCCTCCACTCCCGTGGTGCTGGTGAGGAAGGACGACCTGCACAGAAAGAGACTGCATAACACGATAGCACTCGCTGCCCTGGTGTACTGTGTAAAGAAGATCTATGAACTCTATGCTGTATGACTTCAGCAGGGAAGAGAGCAGTCCACAAAGACAAGTGTATTAAGACTCCCACAGTAACATTTTGTTTTTCCTCTTTGAGAAGCAGTGGAGACTGGGAAGGATTTGGGTTAATAGAGCTGTTATTTTTAAAATAACACATCACTGGTGCACCAAGGTTTTTCAGTTCTTTGTTACACTTAAGATGTGGATGTGTGGTGACTTGAGAGCTGTATGTTAGGCCATGGGAGTCCAGTCCAGCAGCGGGATGTTGATGAAAGAAAGCTATAGAAAGAGAGGGGGTGTGAGAGCTTCTTTCTTTTTTTTTTGTTGGTTATTTTTTTGAAACATTTAAGTATATTGTTTAATTGTATTACACAGAACCAGCCAGAAGTTATCATTGACCATTAAAGAATGAGAATTTCAAATGCTTTTGCTCTCTCGTTCCTGTTATCATAGTGCCCTTTTCCCGTGTGCTTCCAGGCGATGGAGGACCCCAGTGGTGGTTAATTATTTATGCATGCTCTCACACTGACCTGATACTCCTCTCCTCCTCTGCACATGGCAGCAGTTACTCCCACCTGTTGAAAGAATAGCTGTAGAACACTGGTTGTTGTCTTAGATTTGTTTCTTGAGAGAGGGCTCGCTGGTTACCCAGTGTTTATACCTCTGGTAATTCCTTAAACCCTGATGGCTGGGGCTGATGGTGTCCGAACACTCTGCTGCCTCCAGCCAGTACTTCTCTGAACAACAGAGGTAACACTGTGAGTGTCCAGCTACAGACACATTCTGCTCAGTTCCTCCACAAGTTCTTTTTATGTAGATACATCTCCAGTGAAACATATTTTACCAAGGGCAGCTGTGGAGGTGGGGGTCCAGCTGTCTTACCTTCGTGCTGCAGACACGGGCGGCTGTGTCCTTGCTGCGCTGTTCCCTGCTCTTACCTTGAACACCCTGCTGGAGCTGCCTGCTGCTGCTGCAAGGCATCCACGTGATTGTGTCTTGTAACTCTGTTCTCTGGGCTTATGGAATTCAGTCCTGTGTGATAATTCATCTTTCAGCTCAGAAACATCAAGATCTTGTTCTCAGAATGGGAAGCATTTACCGTTGTTCTGCGGGATGTGCCAGTCACTTGGAAAAGACAGGCTCGCTTCCTTTAATCTCCTCCTACTGGATGGGAAACAGGTGTGGCTTGGCACAGCTTCCAGTGCTGCCACTGGAATACAAGAGCAAAGCCCTGTAATAAAACTGCCTGTGTACAGGTGTCCCGCTTGCCTCAGTGGTAGCTGCAGTCTGACCTCCACAGCCCGAGCGCCGACCTTGGAAGGGAGTCTCATGAGGTCAGAAACCAAATTCAGTAGTTCTATCTTTATCTTTCCAAATTGCACCAGCAGGCACAGAGAGCTCCTCCTCGCCTCCAGACTGCAGCAGGCTTTTCTGGCCACCGTTCAACCTCGTGCTTTTCTGCTGATGCAGCGTTTGTGTTAGCGGGGTGCATCCCAGTTGTGGGGCAGGCGGGCTTTGCTGGGAGTTGTGGGCATGTGTGTTTGCCACCTGTGTGGGCAGCTGTACCTGAGCAGGCACATGGGCTGCAGGAGGCTCTGGTGGCATTGAGGTGTTTCTAAGTGGCAACAGCTTTTTGCTGGTACAGTGGCTGAATCGCCTCCCTCCAAGGTGAAAAGCAGCTGGTATCGAGCGTCTCTATTTATAGCAACAATGTACAGTTGCCTTGGCAGAGAGGAGGGGAAGAAATGCAGCTACTTCATCGTGCTGCAGTTAGGCCAGGACTGCTGGGCAGGCTGCCTTCCCGGTCCTGATGTTGTCTGTTCCTGAAGTCCCGTCTACTGGATGGATTTTAAACTAGTGGCAGATCCACTGTAGCTGCTGTGTGCATCACTGCTGCAGAAAGCCCAGAAACAGCCCTGTGCTACCCACACAAAAAGCATTGCTGCTTCTTCTTTAAACCATGTGAAGTAACTCAGGGCTGTTCCTTTTCCTGAACCAAACCTTTGTGATCCCAGGCACTTTGTGTTGTGCTTTCCCTTGCTAGGGTGATGGCTGTGGCAGAAGGACTGTCCTGCAGCAGGGTCCCTAAACATACAGCTTGCACTGAACACTGCAGTTTAAAATAAACAAGTTTCCTGTGTCCTCTCATTGCAGAAGATGAAAATCACCAGTTGCAACAGGTAGGTCTGCTTGTAAAACTCACCCTTCATCCTGTTCTGAGGTGGAGAGGACACAGATAGGGGTAGGAGGGGCTGGATTTCCAATTAGTATTAGTGATCGTTAGCCAAAATGCCAGGTGACATCCAGGCTTTTAGAAGTTGGTGCTGTAACTGCCCTGGGAGAAGGAAGGATCTCAAGGGCTGCGTGTTTCGCTGCATTACATGTGCTGGTCACTGTACAGGGGGTCCTTGGGGTCAGCCTCTGCTCCCCCATGCCAGTAGTGGTGGGTTATGTGGCTGGGGACCAGCCTCCCTTCCAGAAGTCCCGTTCTGGAGGAGCTGGAATGGAGTGTGCTGCGTTCCTTCTGCAGAGGGAATTTGCTTTCAGAGGGGAATGTGAATGTTCTGTAATCTCTGATGTGAAGCAGTACTTCAAGTAGTAACTACACAACTCCCACGTGTGATTCTCTCCCTCAGGCCTGATGTGCTGCACGCCTCAGCACCCCTCTGGATGGCAACACAGGAATGCAAAGTGGCCTCTTGGTACTTCTGGGGTCGCCATGGCCTGAAACACCAGAAGATGGAGCAGATGGATGAGCCTGGCTGGAGAACTGTATTTTGCCAAGAAATGAGGACCTGAACATGGCAAAACACAAAAGAGAAAGCACAACTAACATGTACAGAACTCCTCTTGGGGAGCTGGAGTGAAGGTAATGCCTTGGTTTCCTGTCTCAGTATCCCCTGAAAGCTTCAACATGGAATTTCAACCATAGGTTTTATGTAAACAAACTGCAATCTCAGTCACAGTGAAAATGGAAGAGGATGTCTGAGCTGAGCAGCACATTAACACCATTAAACACACCCAGGTCACTGTCTGGGATGGATTCTCGGGGACTGTAGTGGTCAAGAAGGTCCTGCTGAGCCTGCACACATGTAATCAGAGGTGTGGTGTGACTAATGCTCTGTGGGCTCACACTGCCCACTGCAAGCCAGCAGAAGTAAAGACCTGCTTTCCCTTCCTCTGATGGTACCTGCGAGCTGAAGGAGCACAGAGCATTAATTCTGTCACAGTTTAGTTTATTTGTCACCAGATGTGCACTCGCAGGCGGGACGTACACAGCAGCGCGCAGGGAAAATGCTGGGAGGCGCGTGAGGAGGCGGCAGGGTCTGGAGCTCGGTTCCCACGGGTAGATAGGCTTCACTTGTTCTGTGCCATCACTTCTGTCCTTCCTGAACCACCTCTGTGCAGCCACTCCCCTCTGGTGGTGCAGGTACCCCTCCGGTGAGAAGGGGTGACGAACATGGCACGCCATCAGACCCCTGTGGGACCTGACCAGGCGCGTGTCATTCCCCCTCTGGATGGGACCCTAATGGTCATCTGCAGTTGCTTTAAAACAGATGAGAACTGATGGTCTGTCTGCTTTACTGCCCACCCTATGCACACAGAGCCTCTGCTTGCCAGGAGACAGTGCCTGGCACCTGAAGAATCGTGCCTGCTCCTGCTGTGCTCCGCAGCTGCACAGGACACACACACAGCCACACATCTGGCTGCCCAGTGCTTCCCCTGCACTAACTGGTGCTGGGGTTAATACTGCACCATCAGGTGGTGCAGTTGTGTCCTGTGCACCAGTAAGGTGTGATTCAGGCAGGTAGAGAACTGCCAGATAAAACTTCTGGTTTACACTGGTTACTGCTTTAAAAGTAGTGTTGAACTTAATTTGGTATTAAGGTATCTCATGATTTGGCACGGCAACAAGCAGAGGTTCAGTCAAGTTTTCCATTTCAAGCAACATGGTCCAGATCAGACTGGGAGGGTGGGAAGGAGATATTGATCATGGGAGCTCCCAGCTAAGGACTGTATGTCACAGAGGCCATGGGGTGGGAACAGTGAAGATCTGCTCACGTGAAGGCAAACCAGGGCTTCTGTTTATAGCAGGCTGGTAAAGCAGAGCCTGCCTGGAGCAAGGTGAGGTGCTGTCTTCCAGCACCTGTGTCTCCCCTGCTGCAAAGTGTAACCCCTTGAGTTACCCTCCCCTGCAGCCTCAGCTCTCCCCTGGTCCAAGCACCCTTCCTCAGGTGAGTTTTGGGTGCTGTCTTCAGCAAGTGGGCCTGCCCCGGGGTGGGCACCACCACTACCCGCTCTCCATGGTAAACTGCAGCATTTTGAGAAAGGCTTTTCCTGCAGGAGCACCTCTGCTGATGTCCCAGGCAAACTGCAGGGGAGGGTGGCCTCTCCCTGCAGTTACCTCTCGAATGAGCTGAGCTCTAAGAGTCCTTTGCTTTTCTCTCCTTTTTTGCTCTAGTTGCCATTAAGGTGAAGAAGAGCCTGGGGAAGACGTTTCGGAGGTAGACAGCCAGGGAGGGCGTTAGGCCGGCTACAAGCACTTCCTTCTTCTTCTGCCCCACTGCGTTGAGAACCACTTGAGCGACCTCTGCGGCTGTCTGTCCTTCAGCAGTGTTCTTGTCCATAACTGCCAAAAGGAAACCAAGTAAGCACCAACAGGTAAGCCCACCATAAGTACCTTTCCTAGGAACACTGTTCCAACTGCGTGTGGCTGCTAGCATGGATTTGGTTTTTACACCAGGGAGCACAGCCAGGCTGGGCTACAAGTCTAGGAAGGTAATTTTTGGGCATCACGGTTCCTACTCTGCATCCAAAGTTGTCTTTTATACTTCAAGGCTAATCTGAGTCCCCTGAATGTTGCAAGTATGCTGTGGAGGAACTCCGTGAGGTGGAGATGTTACAAGGGCACAAAATCATATCTCACCTCCATAGCGAGATCCATCTGCTGTTACAGCATTGAGAGAGAGGTTTGTCTGAATGTAGCCAGGGCTTACCACCGTCACATCAATGTCATACTGGTCTACCTCTGCTCGTAGACAATCAAAGAAAGCCTGGGTAGCGTGCTTAGAGGCAGCATCTGAAAAACAGGAAGAGGAATGCACACTAAGGAGAAGGAGTGAGGCTGAAGGACAGTTTCATCCCCAGAGCAGGTTTTTCACTGCGATGCAGTCACTTCTCAGCAAGAGCCCAGCAGCTCTTCTCCAGTTTCTAGGGGGTTTTTAATACTGAATGGCAGCAACAGGTAGTAGGAGCGAGAGGCAATTTAGGAAGGCAAAATGTAAATACTCAAGCTGGAAACTGGCTGGGATCCTGAGCTTAATATCCCTGCCGTGCCAAAGGACTATGGAGTGAACCCAAGCTGCCTCCCACTCGTGTTAAAGGGGGTGCAAAGCCCGGCTGGGAAGCAGGTGACACAGCAGGCTGGGGACACGGTGCGAGTGCCGGGCAGAGCTGACGTTCACTGTGGAGCGTGCTGCTGGCCTGCGTGTGCCGAGCCTGCGGACCTGCAGAGCGGGTTCAGAGCTTGGCTGCACACAAGTCAAAACCTGATCACACAAGCAGACATGACAGAGAAGTGTGGCCTAGGGCAGGATTTCCCCTCTTAAATGGCTGAGCAACTCCTTTTGCTCGCACCCTTTCCATGTACACTGTCACTACCACTGTGACTGCCATCATGTCAGCATGGCTGGGGGGCTGAGAGCTGAGCTCTGTGCTGCTGGGTCCATGTGACTCCAGTCACTGTGCACAGGGGGCTCTTCAGAACCCAATTCTAGGTGCAGTCGTACCTGTGTCATCTGCAAGATCACATGGCCCAGCTGTTCCAGGCTCTACTTATGCCATCCCCACTGTACTTTGGTTTTATGTTTATTTTCAGTGAGTTAGAGAGGTTTGTGTGCCAAACACTCTCTTTTATAAGTTTTTTTTTTTCCATAATCTCACCAGTATCATTCTCATAGCTGATACAGCATGAAGTTTGCTGGATCAGTATTGCTATTTAGGCTTTTATTTTGACATTGATTGTACTATGGCACTTCAAGACTTATTAAAACAAACAAAATCATACTTTCCTTTGAGAGATTAACCAGGGAAACAGCAAGGATAAAATGGATTGAAATTCTGGGATTAATCAGGAAGTTTACAGGGACTCACAAGTGTTAAGGTAGGAACATCTTCCCACATCCCTTAACACCTTTAGGACAGGGCTAAGATTTTGTATTCAAGAGTGCCTTCAACAGCTGTCAGTGACTTGTGACCATGCTCAGCTCTGCCCCCCCTGTATGCAGGCAGCTCTATAGAGAGCTAAATGTGGAAGCAGTAGCCAAGTACTCATTTGGTCTGGTGCCCCAAATATGTCTCCCCCATCACAGAATGTCAGGAGTTGGAGGGACCTTGAAAGATCATCCAGTCCAACCCCCCTGCCTGAGCAGGATCACCTAGATTAGATCACACAGGAACGTGTCCAGATTGGTCTGGAATGTCTCCAGAGAAGGAGACTCCACAACCTCTCTAGGCAGCCTGGCCCAAGGCTCTGTCACCCTCATGGTGAAAAAGTTCCTCCTTATATTAAGATGGAACTTTCTATGTTCCAGCTTGGAAATCTGCTGGAAAATCTGTTTGGAAATCTCCCATCTTCTGCTGGAGGTACTTACACGCTGATCTGAAAGGAATGCTTATTTTGCCTTGAATGCTGCTGATGGCCACAATGTGGCCTTGTCTCCTCTTGATCATGGAGGGGAGAAGTGCTACCAAAAGACAGAAAAGACCCATTCAGAATAACAGTCCTGCCATTAGGGCTGTCAAGAATTGATGCTTTCAGAGTATTTCTTTGCTTTATGCTTTTTGCTTTATGCTCTTTTTCAGAACATTTCTAATCAGGCATTTCCCACACCATCATGGACAAGCATCAGCTTCAGGCCTACCCATAAACCAAAACCTTCCTCCCCTTTCATACTGCACTGTCCCAAACACAACAACAAACAGAAGCTAAGTTGTGCTTAGTTGGCCTGCAGAAGGTGTCAGCCATTGTCCCCCTGTCATGCTGATCATGGTACCTTTGGTGAGGGCTATAGGACCAAAATAATTTGTTTCCATCACTTTCTTGTCCACGTCCAGTCCCGTATCCACAGCGGTGCCTCGGAAGCTAATGCCTGCGTTATTGATCAGTATGTCCACGTGACCCAAGTACTTCAGGATCTCTTCGGCAGCATTTAAGACTGTTTTAGTGTCTGAGAGGTCAAATACCACAGTGTGAGGTTTGTGTGTCTGCAAATAAACACAAGTTGGCAAAAGACCAGTTCAGGGTGTGCTGGATGTGCTGTGTGCTCAGGCTCAGGATGGGATTTGCCAGCTCTGGTAGTACAGAAGCAGGGCCACCCAAACCTTGTGCAATTAGAGCACAGCAGTTCCATTTGGTAGGAACATGTGACAGAAGCAGGTTGTACTTTGTGGTACTGTTCCTTACACAAGAGCCTAGGAAAGGGGCAAGTCAGATCTTCCTTGGGTACTGAAGTTTGCTATTGTCTTATGAAAGATAATGCATCTGAACTAGTTAAAAAGCTTAATGTGTGTGTCATCTTCAGAAGCCAGAAATACCTTTCTCTGCTGCTGTCAGCAGAACCAGACATGAAAAATGAAAGCCAACAGAAGGAAAGCCACTTTTCCAGATTCAGTGTAAGAAATACAGATGGAATGGGTCTGGCACTCTGCACTCTCATATGCTTTCACTTCCACTACAAGGCAAGGAATCTTTCAGCTGGCTTATTTTCAAAGCTTTCTTACAAGACACGACATGTTAGCTCAGCATACTCCTCAAGCAGCAGTACCTAACCCCAACCAGAGAGCTGCACCTTCCTATTGCTCAACAGAACAGCCCACGAGCAACTCTGTAGCTTCTGTACCATGAGCAGAAACCCCAGCCACACGAGACAGACCCTCCTTCCACACTTACATTCTTTCGGTGATTGGTCATGGTAGAAAGCTGCTGCACCAGGTCTTTGAGTTTCTCGCTGTCTCTGCCACAGAGCACCAGCTTGGAGCCAGCTGCATGGAAGGCTTTTGCACATTCTTTGGGTGAGGTGAGGAAAAGAGAAAAGTAGACATTTGAATGGCAAACAGCAGGCTAAGACCTCTTTTAGCTGGCAAGGGTCTAAGGTAGCTTTATTACTGTGGAGTGATAGGCTGATTTGCAGTGAAGCTGCTGCAAGATGCTGTTTTCTTGTGACTTTGACAGCCACGACAGCGGTGAGGCAGCCGGTGTGGTCACAGTTACTGTGCTGTTTACCTGTCTTGCCCCATCAGCTGGTTGTATTTGTCTGTGCCTCCAAATTTCTGACTATATGCCCTTCTCATGAGGGACTACAGTTACCTCATCTGTGTCATGTAATGCAGAGGGGCCTGATCTTAGGAGTCTGTGCTTTAGTGAACAGCTCCAAATGATCTGCAAGCCTCAGAGCTGAAGGCTTCATCACAGTGGTCCTCTTCAGCCTTTCCTTGATGAAAAAGGGATGCCAAAGGAGACCATGCCTCCTTTTGGGGCTACCAGCTGCTGAGGCAATTGCATGTTCTTCTGCCGTACTCCTCTGTGATCCAGTGAGCCAAACTGCTTATTTGTACAAGAGATGACAGTGGGTGGAAACAAAGGGTGTTTAAGAACACACACTAATTAGGGGTGGTCTAGTATATTAATAACTGGGAGTGGAATAGTGTAAGTCTTTCCACTTGCCAATGAGTCAATACGGGAGGAGACCTCACCGTGTGATGGTGGAAATCCGTACACCCAACACCACACAGCCTATGGCAGCAGGAAGGTTCCTCCTGTGATAATAAGTCTTAACTCTTCTTTATGTGAAATACAAATTCTTTTACCACTCCCAGCATTTCAGTTCTGACAGGCAGAGAGGACCAGTTCATCTCCTTTGGCCACTGGCTTACTGAACACCCCTATCTGTAGGGACAAACTCACGTGCAGCAACTGCATCAGGTATTTGTTCTATAAATGTGCTCACCCTAATGAAAGGCCTTGATAGGTGAGCACCTTGTTGTCTCTTCAAGACACTTTTAAAGCAATTAAAAAAAGCATAATTAGTGAAAATAAATGCTTGCACAAAGAATAAATTTTATTTGGAAAAAATATACTGGGTTTATTTAGAAAAAAATCATTCTCACTGGTGTTAACATTGCCAAAGTTTGAAATCAGAATGGATTTGTACCAAAAGACAAAAAGTACCTTAACTTGGGAGCAGAGAGGAGGAGTGGAAAGAATGGCAGAGTATCTGGAAACACAACAAACAAGAATGCAGAACACCAGTTCTGGGAAGTTTTAGAGAAGTAATTTGACTTCCTGGCTTTTTCAGGGTTTACAGAACCCTGACAGCACAAGAACAGTGTAACTTGTTCCTTCCTTTGATGAGCTCCAATTTGTACAGCATGATTATAGCTTTCTTTGACCAATGTTGAGACTTTCTTGCATCAGAATTTGCACTGACTGTAGTTATACCCAGTATTGCTTTGCAAGCTATATATTTCTCAAAATTCAGCACTATGGGAACTTTCTGCTTTATTCCAACAGATGCCCCTTCCACAACCCACTGCTTGTCCTGCCTTGGGCACCCTTCTTTCCATACCCACCTTTGCCCAGGCCAGAGGTAGCCCCTGTGATCACGACCACTGCTTCCTGGAGGTAAGATCGCATCCGCATCCACTGCAGTAGCCGAAACAGGGCAAAGATTCCCAAGCTGCCAAAAAGCAGTGGGATGATGACACTGCTTGTGAGATCCATGAGGTTCTTTCTCTGAACAATCTTCCTAGAGTCACAAGATGAAAAGAAACCGATCATTTCACCATCGAGAAAATCAGCAGAGGCTTAAAAACTAGGGAAATCCTGTTTCTTAACCCTGCCTTAGACCACCAATAAACTGAATCCCATGCAGAGGTATCCTCAACAGACTTCCTTATTCCTTCAGTTAGACTTTAAACAGTTCACATCAGCACTCAATGCTGAGCATTTAACTGCTCATCTGAACATCCCAGGACATTTGATGTTGGATCTTGTCAGCTGTCACATAACAAACAGCTTCAGAGATGCTGTTCCCACATTTTGCTCTAGGTTCATTCAGTTGTACAACGTGTATTTAGAGTCAAAGCTCCCAGAGCTGGGATATGTCTCTGCATTCTTCTGACTGTAATAAAACCTCTTAGATTTCTCTAGAACAGCCAGTACCACAGTATTTATGAGCCAGAGACCAGTTACTGTGTGCTATCCCAGATGGAGGTAAGCCAGCCTACCTTCTGAAGACTAAGTTTTCTCTCTGAGCACGTTATTTGCTTAGTGCACTGAAATCTGTGCTTCCATCTCCAGTGTCTGTCACCACCTGTTAGCAGAGACAAGTTATCTGATTTAAATGAACCATGTGTTCAATCTAGTAGTCTAAAGCCTACATTCCTGCTCTTTACTTTTATGCCAACATGAATTACGTAGCTTAACAGCATGAACCTGTGTTCTGATATACTGAAATTAAACCTGTGAATGAAACCTAAGCTAAAGGTACCTACAAGACACAGTTCATCCTGGAATTGGATTCTGATACTAATGCATAGCCCTAATCTCCTTGCTAAGCCACTGCCTTCAAGGGAGTAGTTTATGTTACAGTTTACTCCATGGCCAAAGAGTAAGTGATACTTCTGCTGTAAAAAAGGTCACTAATTTTCCCACTGTATATATGCCCCCAAGGTTTTATACTTGATGTCACAGCAAAGTCAGTTACAACCCCTTCCTGCAACCTGTACAACTCACAGGTCACACATGAAGCTAAGCTCAGATTCTGTGTATCCTCCCTGTCGTGGGAGGACCTTCCAGTTTGAACTGCAAGGTGTGTCTTTCCCAGGAAGATACAGGAAAGGTCTGGGCACATGAACTCTCACACTGCTTCAAACAAAAGGGCAGCATAAGCATCAGAAAACAAGAGATAACTAATAATGTTAAACCAGAATTCAGTGTTACGGTGTAGAACTGAGCTTGTATGGATGGCAGAGGCCCTGCATGCTCTGGAACAGAACTAATGTGGAAAATGTCAGGGTCTTCCAGATTTCCTTGGACAGAATTCCTCAAGTAGATGGTCAGTGAACAAGCTAGCCTGCTGAAGCAGTAGTGAGCTGTATATAATAAGTATTTTTGGAGTTATAGCTAGACAGCAACAAAACAGCACATAAAGGTGGCTGAGCTAGTCCTAAATAAGCTTGACAAGGTCTAAAAATAAAACCATCGGGTTAGTACACAACTCTTCACAAGGTACTACAGAGCTTCCCATTGCTGAGCTAACACAGTACCTACAAAGTGCTTCACTGTGTAACCCACTGTGCATAATCCAGCCAGCCAGGGCACAGGCTCCCCCAGGCACAGGGAGTATGCCCAGAGTGGGAAATGAGAACCCAGAAGGAGGATTAAACACATTCTGTGGCAAAGCAGTGCATGAGCACAACACCCAGCTGCTCAGACCAGCATCTTATTTTTCCACCTCTTCATGCATAAAGAGGGTGTGTTTTGTGCTCATTTACAGCAGAGGACTGGTAGAGTTTATGTAACTCAAGAGTGTGTATTGCCCCTAAAATAATTCCTGTGAAAGAGCTGTTTATACACGAGGCCACTGGCCTTTTTTAGGCTGCATATGAAGAACTCCTTTCTATTAGGCTATATAAGAAGTTTCTCCTTACTAGTTCATGTTCAGCTAGTTGTTTAAAGCAGCTGCCCTCTTTATGTGTCTTTTTTTTTTCCTCTCAACAGCCTCTTGAGATTCACAAGATGAGCTGTGGGCAGGGACGACAGGTGCTGTGCTGACATTGAGCAGCATGGCTTACAGGACATTCAGAATCAAAAATCTTTGGCTCCCATTTAGGACCTTTTGTTATTTCCAAAGTGGGAGCTGACAGGTGGAGTGGTGCTTCCTTTATAAGCCCACGTTGAAGCTGAGGCATTTTAAAAATCTAGCCCTGACCAGCTTTGATTCTGATTTCAGCAAAATGCAGATGACTGTAAAGCAGATGAAAAGGTAACTGGGAAGATGGAGCTTTTCTAACTGAACCACACAAGGAGATAGGAAGGGATCCATGTCTGATTACAGCATGGCTCTTTCATGTTCTTTGACAAAAATAAAGGTTGTATTTGCAAGAACTGAACTCTCTGCTACAGGAGCTAGTGGAAAAGAACCCCCAAGCCTACAAATTAGAAGCTAAGTGTGTTTTAGCCAGGTAACATCTGTTGCTCATCAGTATGAACCTCCTTAACTTATTCCTTGATCATATCACTTATCTCCTTCCTAAACAAAGAAGGTCTGCCTTTAATCCTTTTTCATTTCCAAACTATTTCCTAGATTTTTATTGTTCTTTGTCTCCCCCACCCCCATATTATATACAGGACCTGGGCAGATTTCCCAGTCTCGGCCTGAAGGCTGCAGCCAGCCAGCAGCAGCAACCATCATCCACTTCTGCAGCTTCCAGGCTCAAGTGTCAATCAACAGGTAACTCCCTCTGATATATGGGGAAGGCAAATATGGGATGGGAAAGAGAAAGACTGAAGAAGGGGGAGCAGAAGAGAGAAGGACTAGCCAGCTGATTAGAGCTGTGGTACTATTGGGCAGATGTATTGCAGTACCCTCTTCCAAGGAAGGTACTCAGATGGGCTGAAAAGAGTCACTGGCAAAGAAAATCTCCTTCAGTCAGGCTTGGGAGAGGACAATCTAGGTGAACCAAATTATTTTGGGAAGAAGATAGAATTCCTCTAGCATTTCAGACCTACAGTGAGATGGTTTTGTTTGACTGCATGGACTAGCTTACATCACAAACCCCTTTTAGCTACTTATGTTGAACCTGCTTTAAAAAAAAATGATAAAATAACTATCAGTGGAACAAGAGCACATGGAAATCAGCTCAAGCCATACTGTAGTGTGTTCAACAATATCCATCTCACAGAGCCATGGGCCAGGCTACTGACACAACAGGGCAGCACTGACATTCTGTTCAGTTTTTGGGGATATTTGGTTTAAAGGCTAAAGTAAGGGATTACTGTAACCTGAAGAAGTTAGATTCCATTCATGATCAGGGTTATTTATGGTAAAAGCCAGGGGAACAAACTGCTTCAACCTGAGGGAGAATGAGATGGATCACAGATAAAAAAGACTTGATTCACAGCAACCAAAATGCAAAGTTGCAAGACAAAGGCTGGGAGAAGAAGATGAAAAGCATAAACCTCAACTCTGATGTAGCTAAAGACATCCCAGGGCACATCACATCATGTCACATTAAAAACATGGGAAGGGTGGGGAACATACAGGTTTCACATTTAATTTGAGATGAACTGGATACTGAGACCTTTTGCTCAAAGGTCTGAGACCCCACTGTTACCTTTGTTCAAAAACCTGGCTGAAATTACTGCTGAAAAAACCTGTTGTTAATTCTTGATGGATAATATTGTTTCTGACACCAGGTTATCAGGGAAGAAGCCACTGCTCATTATTGGTTCAAATAAAGTCCTGTAATTCTCAGTTCTCAATCCCAAAAGGCAGGACTGGGATATGCAGATTGTTAGACAGCACAAGTGGGAACACCAGTAACGTAAGCAAAGACTTGTGATTGGAGGCTTTTTGAAAGGCTTGTAAGAAAATAAATCACACAAATCTATTTAAAATAAAACCCTTTTCCCCTGTGTATTCCATTGAAGCCAGGACAATGATTTCTGAAGGAATAAGGATCTTAGTTAATAAGGGCAGGAGTGCACTAATGGCAGCAAAGATGACATTTAAAAGAAAAAATAAATTTAAAAGGTGATCATTTCCCTAAACAACACCTATTCTTTAGCTTCAGCCACATTGTCCTTTAAGTGACACATGGCAGCAACAGGGAGGCTGTTCTCAGAAACCACAAGGTGTCATTTAAAAGGATCAAAGGAAGGAAAAAGTCTTTTTTTTTTTTCTTTTCCCTAAAGAAGCTGTGGCCAAAAAGCTCAGCAGCCCCAAGCTTGGCTAGCTACTAACTTTAGTCTGAAGAAAGCACAATATCCTACCTTTGAAAAGAACTCACTTGCCAGTGACTCTGTGAGATGGTGTCTCCCTCTGGTCTTTTAGCCAGGCAGCCCCGAATTAAATTTGGAAATGGCAGCAGTCCAAGCAAACGTGCTCTGTCCAATGCCAGCACAGCCAAGAACTGCCTCTAAAAACAAACCTCAGCAGTATGATCTGTGACCTTTGAGACGTGGGGGTAATTTAAACCCCCAGATTAAAGAGGGGAAGGTGAGTTCAAAATGATACAAAAACTTAGGCTGACCCTCTGATCATTTCTAGCACTAAACAAACAATTTCTATTATTGAGTCCAGAGCATCTGTAAAGAACAAAACTTGTCTTGATTTGCTCTAGATGGGAAAAGAAAAAAAAAAATTTGTGGGCAGTGTGAGTTTGTTTTGAGACATCACTGGTGCTATAATTATATAATAATTTTATATATAAAAATATTTATAATTTCTGAAGAACTTAGAGTATAACTGGACTGACAGATGAGTTTCTCATCACACTCTGCATCAAAAACTAATATTTACTGGGGAAACGGGCAGTCCCTCCAGCAGATCAAATTGATTAAATCCCTTACAAGCCAAGTCTGACAGGGAGAAATGTGAGCACTACTTGTGTTTTATATCTGCTAAACAGTTTTACTGACCTGGCTTCTTTGGGGGAAAAAAAAACCCCAAACAAAAACAAAAAAAAACCCGAAATCAAACTTACAGACATCTAAGCCATGCAACATTGTCTGTTAAATCAGTGATGTAATATAAATTAATGGGAAATTTGCTGACAATTTCTCTGCTGCACAAGATAAATGGGAAATTAAACTTGAAAAAATGCTTTCAAAACCCACTGTTTTTCTCAAAACCAATTACCTTCATGCAGACAAATGAATTACTGAAATGCCAGCATGCACTTAAATGCTTATGTCATGAGCTTTCATTCCAAACTTCATAGGAGAAAATAATGTAAAAAACCCACATTGAGGTCATTAGAAATCAGTAAAGATCCCAAGAAGGAATGAGCCCCTCGCTACAACACAACCCTTTCTAGTGGAGAACAAAGGAGGGGTTCAGGAGAAGGAATACAATTGCCCAGCTGAAATTCTCAAAAGAAATGATGGCAAGTGGTATTATGAAGAGTGCCACAGAAGTGCCACACACTGCTTGTAGGTTCAGCTAGCAAACTGAACAAGTGCTTTAGGTTTGCTGGGGGGCAGGCGAGTATCAGTTGTAATATTGTGAAGTAACGTTTTCAAGTATGATTTGAACAAGCTGTCTGTCATCTCATGAGTATTACTTGGAGCAACGCCTAGGAAAGCCACCCGTTGTGTCAGCAGCCCTGCAACAGCATCCTGCTTGTTTTTACATAACTGTTATTATGCAAACCCACACCTCACCCCTCCCCATGGCACAAGGAGGGGGGAGATACGTTTCTAGCACCCAAACCTGAGCCTGGACTTGAGGAAATCACCTCCTCATAAATCCTCCTGCCGCTTTTAGTCAGGGACAAGCCTCATTCCCGACACCCCCCCCGGTGGAAGAGTCTTTGGGTTACCCGGGACACAGAGGAAAATCAGCGGACAGAAAACGGAAAGGGTTTTTGTGGCAGAGAAGAGCATTTTACTGGCACGTTTCGAACCAAGGCTCACCCGAGGCTCAGCGAGGGAGCGCTGAGCCGGTCTAACGTCCCCCCCCCGCCTCCGCTGCGCCGTGACCTGCGTGCGTGAGGCGGCGGCGCTGAACCCTGTACTCGAGAGCCCGGGACTTCCCCACCCGCGGCCGCCCGGCCTCCCCCACGCTGACAGGCTTCCGGCTCTCGGGACATCGCACCGGCAGGTCCCCTCGGGATGCCACCTCCCCGCGGGGTGCCGGCAGCCCCGTCCCGCTCGCCGCTGAGCGGAGCCGAGGCGGCTGGGGCTGAGGGCAGGGCCCTACCTGGCTGCCGCTATCACCATGGCCACCGCCGGAAGTTCCGGGGTCGTGCGCATGCGCTTGAGGCGCGGCCGGAGGGGAAGGGGCGGGCTTTCCGCCCGCTGACAGACAGCCCCTCCGCGACGCGCACCGGAAGTCGCTCCGGAGGGCGGGGTAGGTCGGGTCGGTCCGTCCCTAAGTGCCGCCCGGCGTGGAACGGTGGTCCCGGCCCCGGGTTCCTCAGGGCGGTCGGCGCCCTCATACCCGCCCAGCGCCGTGCGCCTCCAGCCCTTCGTATGGGTTCGCTTACGCCGTGGCTGTTTCCAGGGCCGTCCCCAGCCCAGGTCCCTGGGCAGGGGGAGACCGCACGCAGCGCGGGGAGGCAGTGGGTCGGTGGGTGCAGTTTGGCATCACCGGACACTGCAGCTGGGGCTCGTTGGTTCAATATACGGAATTTCGGCTGTTCACAGTGCCCTGGCACAGGGTGCCCAGAGCCCTGTGGCTGCACCTGGATCCCTGGCAGGGTTCAGGGCCAGGTTGGATGAGGCTTTGGGCACCCTGGGTTAGGGGAGGGTGTCCCTTCCTGTGGCAAGGAGGTTGGAACCAGATGGGCTTTGAGGTCCCTTCCCACCCAGACCATCTGTGATTCTATGATTGAGGTGGGCAAACTGGGGCTGGTTTTAAGGGAGGCTTATGTAGTTACTGATTTGAACTCCAAGCAAGATCCATGACCAGCTTGGAAGAATTCCCATTCACAGGGGTGCACATTGCTGATTGCACTGACCTACGTTCTCTTCTTTGATATCTTTGCAAGAAAAGGGAAGGTGGAGGGTGAAGATGTGTGTGATATGTGACTGTGAGGACCAGTGGGTGGCAAATTTCTGTAAAAGGAGAAAAAGGGTCTGCAGAGTCCCTTTCAACGCCACAGGTGAGAGAAATCTGATTTTTGAGGTTTTATTTGAGCCCTTTGCAGTGATGCTCACAGACTGCAACAGTGGTATGAAAACATTTCTGTTTATGATGAAATGAGGCTGGTTGTGCTGCAGGTTCTGTAGCTTTAAATCTCCTCCTTGAGGTAATGGCACTGATAACAGCAATAAACCCTTCCCAGGCAGAGCACAAATCTGACCAGGCCTTTGGAAACCTGAGAGCCCAGCAATCCCAAAAGCCCAAAGTCCACATGGAGTCAGTGGTGCAAAGAGCTTTTGCCCTGAGGAAGGAAAGACTGCACAGCATCATCCCAGCATGGGGACCTTTCCCCCGGTTGTTATGGTGTGTGTGAGCAGAAGGTACTTTTCCAGAGGCAGTTGGAAATAATTCAGCGTTATCCAGAGACAAAGGCAGTTAATCCCAGGTATCTTTTCCCTGAGCACAGCAGCGAGATAAGCAAAGCTTTTTATGTTTGCCATTTGAAGGATGGTTTTATTGTAGGTTTTTATGACAACAGTGTTCTGTTTCTCTAATAAAGACAATATACCAAAGCCGTGAATTTGTTTTGTAATTTTGCTATTAGTAAGGGATCAATTGTTCAGGAAAAGAAGAAAAGAATTCAAGATCTTCCTTAAAAAATCACATTCTGAAAGGTTTGATGGTAATGGAAGAATTTTATTTACAGAAAGAGATTGAAAACCAGAAGATAATTTATGTCATGGCAACCTTTCTGGAAGCTGTAGTCAATTCAGTCTTCTGGAAATCAGAACTGGAAAAAGCTATTTCAGGTTACCTTTCCCACCAAATCAGAGCAGGATGAACTGCAGCCTAATGTTTTCTCTTGTGTCTCAGAGTTCTGTCCAAGCTCTTGTGGTCATTCCCCTGGTACCTGCCAGCTTATTTAACAGGGAATAGTCTGTCACCAGAGTGGCAGATGACTAAAACCTTCAGTGACTGTGTGTAGGGAGTCATGCAGCAAAGGGTTAGACTGGAGCTGCAGCTAGAGATGGGAATTCATCGAACTAAGGCTTGACTCAGATTGATTGGCATCCTATTTTCATAGGTTAGCCTCATGTAATTAGCAGCAAATTCACCATCGATTTAAACCTGCTGACACTCACTTTGTTGGATGGCAGTTGGGTGACTGACATGCTAACCTGCCCTCCTTCCCAGAAAGATGGGATGGGATCCTGCCTTTACTCCAGGGGTTTTGTTTTGGAGACCCTATGGGCTGTTGTCATAGTATTCTAAAGCTACACCTGTTATTAACACCATCTTTTCTTATTTCTCACTGTGTCAGGCCAGAACTGCAAAGAGCTGCAATCCTTTTAGCATTTTTACACTTCCTTGACAAACATCCTGCTGTTGATGAAGTGCAGGAGCTCTTTTTTTGAGGGAAAAAATATCTCCAAACTCAAGGAAGTATTTTCACTTGGTTTAGGTGACATCTGCTTTACTGAAGGCATCCTGAATGCAGATCCACAGACTTTTAACCTTATTCTCCAGGGCAACAATTTTGTGCTCTAGTTCTTCCAGGCTCTTATTTGCCACCTTTTTTTTAAAGGAGTATAAGATGTAGCTTCTCTCTTAGGAGAAACTAGTTGCTCACACTAAGAGCCAAGATCTGTGGAGAGATCTCCACAGGGTAACAAAAACCTTCCCCAGGGAAAACATCCTTGAATGAGTTTGAACTGAAAGCTCCCAATTCCACAGCACCATTGGCTGGGAAATATAAATGTTCAAAGGACTGTGGTGTTATCAGAGATGTTCTGGTATCTGTCTGATGCAAGAGTGCTGACTTTCCTCCTCCCCTCCTGGCTTCTGTGGATTTATAGGTTTATAGGAGTGAATTAAAAGAGCGTTTGGGGAATAAACAGGGACTGAAGGTACATAACAGAAGGGCTTCTTGGGGCTGCTTCCACTCTTTTCCACTGTAGCTCTGAGCAGGTCAGGCTGTGTCCCCTCCAGGCAGTGGCCCCAAGAAGATGGTCTGGATTTTTGTGCCAGTTCTGGCACTGGGCTGTGACTAAAAGACATTAAACTCTTCTCAGGGGTCTTGATGGTCACTAGTCTCTTGGCTCTTCTCTCCAGGAGAATTTTGCTCTGTTCAGTTCACTACACTCCCAGATTTTTGCACCACCCCAGTCTTTTTTTTTAAGGTTAGTTTCTAGGAGGTTTGGTTCCAATTGCTTATAGTTAGTCTACTCCAGACCCTGCACTGCAGCATTTCCAAGCCCAGTATGAAAACAGCATAGACTTAGCGAGACTGCATTTCTGATGTACTCTCATCCTGCAAATCCCTGATCTTTGCAGCTAACCCAGGAGACAGGGAAGAGGGAGCACTATCCTCTCTGGCAGCTAAAGCTCCTGTGTGGTACACCGCAGCCGTTCTAACCGAGCCGAACGCCTGCAGGAGATGTGTTCTGTCACGGGCAGAAATGGAGACGTGGCAAAGCTGAGGTACTATTTCCATTGCTTTAATTGCTGAGTGGACAGCTCAGGCCTGGTGTATAGAAATATCTCCTACCTGCAGCTTTGCTGATCTCAGGATATCCTTCCCTGCTGCCTTCCTGGTTTGTTTTAGAGCGGTAAGGTCTGAGGACTGGGTCCCCAAGAGCTGTAAAGCAGTGGGCACACACGCAGAGAAGTGGATAGCCTGCCCTTTTCCTGGGGTTTTGGTGGGTTATGAAAGAGTTAAATGACAACAGAGGGAGAGGCTGTGCTATTGTTCAGACATCCCTGGGCCCAGGGTAGCTGATCTCTATTCCCGGATCTGCCTCTGGCTTCCTGCATGACCTTGGGCCGGTCACTTACCTTTTCTTTTCCTTAGCTCCCAAATTGTAACATGGAAATCATTCTCTTCCTGTGGTGCCTCCTTCCGTGCGGGTTTTGGGGTGGCTGAGATTCTCTGCTGGGAGATAATGGGAGGAGGAGAACGAGTTTCCTCTGGAGAAATACTTATGGGCAGGGGAGCGATTTTTGGGCATGTTCATTCAGGGCCTGGGCTGCGCCTGTGCTGATATTTGGAGTTTTTAGTAGGCAAACTTGTGGTGAAAGTCAAATCCCATTCGTGGTGGATGCAGCTGCCCGAGCAATGCCAGCTGCACTGATTCTTTCCTGCACTAGATGGTGCTTTTGATCAAAGATTTGAATCACCGCAGTTCTTTTCCGCACTGAATTCCCTAATTTTTCTTCCCCAGTCTCCATTCCTTCCCCTCTTTCTGGGCTGTAACACTACGAGAGACGCTTCCTAACGCTGGATGTTGAGCAAGGCTGATCTGGTGGTAATACAGGCTCCCAGCCACCCCCACCCACCCGCCGGCTTCTTGTCTGGGCTTTGGTTTTTGAAGCGTGTATCAGTGCTGCTGGGCTGTGGCAGAGAATTGAATTCTTTCCGTGTTTTCTATTCCCATAAGGAAAAGGCTTCAAAGAGCAGGTCCCCTCCCCCTCTCTGCTGGTGAAGGGCATTTAGGGAAGCTGGGAAAAAAAAATCTAGCTCTGAGAGATGCATTTATTTAACAAACTGCTGCCTTTCACTACCTTAGCAGAAGATTGGTTGGTTTAGGTTTGTTTGTTTTTTTTTTAAAGGGAATTGCTGCTTTTATATCCATCTTTGTATTCAGGAGATGGTTACCTAGCCAAGGTCACTGCTGCTGCATGCCAGTATGGAGCAGCGAGCCAACCACCTCTTCCTCCAACAAGCCCTGGTTTCAGTGACCCCAGGTATGGAGTGGGAATGGGGTTGAGACTGTCAGCAAAGGTCCCACGCTGCTGCTGGGTAGAGAAAGCCTAAGGACAACCTTCCCTTTTGTAAAGGCAGCAGAGGAGATGAATGAAAATGTAATCAAACATTTCCTGCGCAGACATGCACAGGGATCGGTCAGCGTGAGGCACAGCAGGGTGTGCGGTGCTGTGCCGTCATCACCCGTGACAGCGTGTGCAGGGCAAATCAGGCTGCCAGTACCCTGCACCCAGCGCCCTGGTCACGCACCCACAGACAAGAACCAGCCTGTGCTGGCCCTTCCCAAGGCGGCCCCCAGGATCTCGCCCCTCCAGCACTCACCTGCAGCGATGGCAATGGCGCTGAGAGACAATCACGTGCTCGCACGGGTACCTGCGGCCTGCTGCGCCTTCGCTCGCTGCGCCTTCGGGTGTGGAGGCTGCGAGGTTCCATCACAGCTCCCCCGCCATGGAATTTTATAAACATTAATGAATGTGATGCCAATCAGCCATGCCCAGAGTTGTCATCTGAGGTCAGGAGAGATGATGCTTCTGCCTTGGGCCCTGCACCAGGTAACAGTGATCCCATGTGTGGGCTGAGAAGCCCACAAGGCCTGGTGAGCTCTGGTCTCACGTGCTGGATGCTTGTGGCGATAACGTCGCCACAGCAGGGACACGAGCTGTGCTACGCTGCAGTGTGACACAAAACTCCTCTTGGGACTGGGAACCGGCAGTGGTTTCTTTCTCATTCCCGTGTTGTCATCTTCCCACTGCACATACATTTGTTCATCGTTAGGGAGATGATGCTGGCGACTAAACCTGGGGTCTGCATCACAAAGTCTTTGAAGGGGCAGCCCAGAGCTGCTGGGCTCCAACTCTAAGGAGAGTGAGGAGTGGGGACAGTGGGTTTCTTCACATTTGTTAGATCTGGGGAGCAAACCACTCTCCCAGTCCCTCCTGGCTGAGGGAGAATTGCATCACTGGTGCATGCAGATGTTTTTTCCTGAAATCTGCTTGTTTTTCTGTTTTCCCTCTGATGGAATTTGCCAGCGTGTCACAAATGATGCGGTTCTGAAATTGAAAAGCCACATACCTGTGTGGGGGAGAGTGAGTGGTTTCCACTTTGCAATCTGGCTTTTCCCTCCCTCCCCCCTTTTCCCCACATCCCCATGTGTTACGGAGCCAGCTGCTCCCAGAATAGTTTGGGAATGAAATGTCACCGTTTGAAACTGGTGAGTCACACTTTTTTTTTTCTTGGGGGGGAGAGAGAGGAGGAGGAGGAGGGAGAGAATACGGGACCTTGTGGCGTGGCAGCACGTCTCCTGGTGAGTACAGCGAGGTTTTTCAAACCACAGACTCCTAATGATGGGGTTGAGGGGCTGGAGGATCTCAAAGCCCGTTGCAAACTTTCCTCTCCTACATGACATACCTACTGCAGCTGGCTCCTAGTGCCTCCTCCAGCAGCTCTAGGTTGTATCGGCTGACAACACACCTACAGTGACTCTCTTAATTAAGTCTCCCTGCACTGCTGTGAGGTATGTAATTACAGGGAGACCTGACTTTAAGCAACCACTCGAGGGACTAACAAAAATATGAATCTTTGCAGAGCAGTGAGGAACAGAATTTTACTGAGTACATTTTTCATGGGTATATTAAGGGAAGCATGTTAAAGGGTTAATGATTCTGGAGTCATGGTCCCTTGGGGTGTTTAAGGAAAGGTTAGATAAGGTACTTAGAGGCATGATTTAGTGAGTAATGTAGGGGGACTGTTGGACTAGGTGATCTTGGAGGCCTTTCCCAACCTTAATGATCTGTGATGCCTTTGGGTGTTAACATAATCAGGGTTGTGGGTTTTTTCTCCTTCCAAAAGGACACCTGAGATCTTTTTATCTTTCAGCAGAGATCCCTGTAAAAGAAGTGTCAAGTAGAGCAAATGGTGGCAATGGTCTTGTGAAATGAGCTATTGTTTGTGGAGGCTCAGCAGTTGTCCCTCCCTGCCCAACCCCTGTCCAGCGGTAACAAACTGTAGTGAAAGAACAAGAGGATTCCTGCTCTAGGGTGTTGCTACCACCCGTTTCACACCTGCATGGCCCAGTAGGTACCAAGAATCATGTGCCTTGAAGTCAAGTCCCACAGTAGTTGGGATACTTGTGGTGTCTCACAAAGAGCTCTGATGTGCCAGGCTCTCAGGGGTCTCTGTCCAGTACCCGAGCTGGCAGGCTGGACTGCGCCTCACCGCTCTCAGCCCAGCGTATTAATCTGAACTACCAGCTGTTTCAGGTTGCATTACTATTCCAGGCACTGAAGTGTGGTGGCCACAGAGAAGGTGCCACCCATTGTCTGCTTCAACATAAGCAATCTCCAGCTGAAGGACAGGAGGAAGCTGGAAACAGTAATACTGTAAACAGTCCCAGTATAGGCAGGCAGCCCTCCTCTCAAGTCCCACCTTCAGGGGCACCCTGAATGCATCCTGTGAGTAAATCTCACGCACTGCAAACCAAGCCATGCAGTCAAATTGGTGGGGCTTTTGCAAGTGTAAGCCCAGGGGAGGTTGATGCCATCTCTGTCTATTTTATTTGGAAGATGGAGCTAGTAGCAAGCTTGTATGAAGTGTGCATCTCTCTCTTGAATTTTAGATAGTGTTAACTAGAAACCCACACACTCTGTCGTCACTGGATTTGACAAAAATAATCTCTGACTGCAGAAATTTCCTGCAGAGCCTAAGATTTTGTTTAATACAAAATAAAACAACCTCAGAGACAACCTTGAGAAGTCATATCCAAGTGCCATTCCACGCATCTTTTTCTCAGCAGCAAAGCCTGTTTATCTGCCCACTCTTGCCTGTATCACTCTTGCCCTTTTTTTCCCAATTTAAGACTGTTTCAGTGATTTCACTTACACTGCGGGTATGCAAAGAGTTGAACCAGCAACACTGCAGGAACTGGAAGTTGCAGCAGCAACATAGGACTGAGCCAAGGAACCAGGTAAGAAAAGGTTACACCTGTGGGTACATGCTCACTGCCAAATTTGAACTTTAGATACTCCAACCTGGTAACTCTGAGAGATATGAATGCCAGTGGATCATTAGTTCTGAAGCATAATAACAATATTTTAGTGCTTGGTATTGTCTTCTCAGCCTCTGTTTCTTCCAGGGTAGGTGTCTGCCAGGTACATTTACCCCTGAGACTGTTAATGGGGATTCCCTTTAGCTTAGAGTTTCCTCTGAGAACTCCCAAGGAAACGCTGGGCACGTTCAGTAGAAACGTGCCCTATTGAAAAGCAGCTTATTTCTTCGGGTGACGGTTGTGTCATGTCAAATTGAGTAACAAAAGGTCAATTTACTGAGTATACAACTCACACATTGAATTCAGTAGGCAGCTGAAGCCTCAAAGATAGCTGATGATTTCTTTAAAACATAATGGATTTTGCCCAAATCAGAGGATTTTGCTTCAGGACCTACAGTGGGAGTTCCCAGAATGCCAGAGGCCACACATCCTCTGCCTCAGACCTTGGCAAAACTGATACATAATGTGTGGAAGTCTTCCTAATGTGAACAAGCATTTCAGTTTGTTCTGAAAGGCCAAGATTACTACTGATTTGGTTTTGGGGGGAAAAAAGGGACAACCAAAACGACATTGGACATTCATTAGCAAAGCATTGTCAGAACACAATGGAAGAACAGACAAAATCCAGTCCAGATTCTGTGGTATTTCCTACAGGGCTCCCCTGTAGGAAATGTAGCACATGGCTATTCCCTGCCAATCCCATTGCATTGTTTTTGATAATGAATAGAAGCTGAACAGATGATTGTTGCATTGTCCACTAAGTGATTCTTTTACGTTAAATAGTGCTCCAAGAGTAGGCTTTGGGTGGACTTTTTTTTAGGCACTCCAGTTATTTATTTGTACAGTTTAATTACTGCCTTTTAACTCTACACTGTACTTATTTCCTGATTGCTTCAGCTAAATTACACTGGAGTGTAACTCCTCTGAAGTCAGTGGTCCAAGGAGTCCTGACACAAGAAGCAGCATCTCTGCAAAGCATCTTGTCAAAGATGCTCAGTTTTGAAGAGCCAACAGCTCCTCTTTCAGGAAGGTGCTGAAGTTCTTAAGCAGCTCCAGGTCCCATGTGTCCTTGGTCCCTATCTCTGAATGTGGGGCTACTAAGCACCAGCTTTGCCATCACAGTTCCACTGATTTTCCTCATTGATCTCTCACCTCCCACTGCACCGAACCCAAGGCTTCCATTACGATTTCAGGCTTTTCCTAGAAAGGTCAAAATTGTTTTGGTTTGTTCTGCAGACTGTGACAGATGTCAAGTGCTTGAGGGCATATTCACAGTCCTGCAGGTAGGACAATTTCAGTGAAAGAAAGTATTTATCCCCAAATCCACATCCAGAACTGCAGGGCACTCATTTGGATGTATGAATGGGTGGGGGAGAATGATCTGAAGGACTGAAGAATCTAGGGAAATTGTCACTCCAGCCTTTTGTCTCCTGAGGTTTGCATTTGTTGAAGAGCTGTAATTACTTCTCTAAAGCTCGGATCTCCTCCTTACTCTCTGCTCCCCATTCCATGCACCACAAAGAGAGGTTCAGTGGGGGCTCTTGGTTCTGCCTGTGTGAGTCTGGGGCAAGCAGCAGAGCAGTGAGGGAGGGGAAGGGAACAGTGATAGTGTCAACCAGTTCATGTAATCTGGCCCAGATTTAAATCTCCAGGGATGGAGCAGAGCAGCCTTTGCAGTCTTTTCTGACATTTTTCTCATTCCCTTCTCCATCCAGTTAGGGAAAATGAAATCACTGGTCCTGTGCCTATATATAAAAGAATGAACAGAAGTTTGTTTTGAAAAGTTGATATGCCTGTACCTGCCAAGATGAGGCAAGAAAAAGATTGTCTCCTCACATCTAGTTTCCTACTAAATCATAAACCAGAACAGTGAGGACTCCTGTACCACTGTAGCCACCCAGCTGTGAAAGACATCGCAGGGCAACTCTCTGCTGCTTTAGCCACAGAACCTGGTCAGAAGCTGCTGTGTGACAGGTTTAGGCTTCAGAGAGTGTTACATTTCTGCTACTCTGCTGTCCAAACTGCCTTTGCCTGGTCTGTGACTGAAGCAGACTATCCATCCACACCTTAGGATCTCCCTCAGCTTTAGATTTCTTTTCAGGCTGTATGGCATCTTCACGAACCCAGATGAAACTCAGCAGACACAAATAAAATCAGCCCTCCCTCTGCATAAAACCACACAGTAGTGCTAGGGTTTCCCTCACTGCCTTCCACTTTAACCCTCCAGTGTTGCTCTCCTCGTGCTCTTGCTCCCCCAGGAGCCCACATCGCTCTGTGTTTAGTGGCAGGCGATGAAATCAAACCCTGCATTAGCAGCTCCATAATAGCTTTGCTCAGTGGAACCCAGCTTCCTTCATTAATCCAGAAAATGAGAGTTGTTTTCGTACATTCGAGAAGCTAATTATTTAAGTGCTGGGAATTAAGGCTCATCAGATACTAGAGACTGATTTTGGTTTTGCTTCCCAGGGGATGGCACGAGGCAGAAAGAAGCTGGTTTTGCACAGGTGTGTGCAATGGCAGCTTGGAGTGGGGAACAAGTGTGCAGATCCTCGTCTACTTCACAGATAACCCCCCTCTCTTTGTATGCCTCTTTTCCTCCAGAACTCACCCTATGATTTTTTCCATTTGAATAGTTTTTTTTCAGTTACCACTGATCAAATAACTCTATAGCTTACTTTTTTTCCCTGCTATGAAAAGATGTACCTGACTTGTGGCCGATCCAGCCCGAATATTTTGCAATAAAACAATAATACCTGGTCTCATCTGGGTTTTTAGAGGGGGAGACGAGATCACATCAGCTCTTCTATAATCAGTTGTCTTTCAGTCTTACCTGTGATCATCATACCCAGTAAGGGGTTTAGATAGAACAGCCACTACCTATGTGAACAAGGGACCTTCCAGTGGCTTGGGAAGCATAAGATGACTTGGGTGAAAACCCCCCTCGTCTGTGGGAAACCACAGATGAGGACAGATCTGTTGTTCTAAACAAAGTTTTTACAACAGACTGGCTTTCCCCAGTTGATGGGTGTTTTTGATATTCTTCCCAGAAAATGACAGAGAATCTATTGATGTTATTGCCATTAACTGTATGCTGCAGGATGGGGATTTGGTTCTGATGGTGTCACTGGACAGATCCACTCTTTATTACAAGCAGTTTGCCAAGAACAAATTTTTCAGTTTTTATTGAGATAGCCAATGTCCTGTGTTGTCTTCAGAGACTGAGGGAGTGAACTTTTCTGTGTACTGAGTTGAAGCCAGATGTTAAAGTATTGTCTGGATGTAATTGACTTGACAAATAGCAGGAGTGATATTTTAGCTGCATTTGAGTCAGTGGCAAAAATCCCGTTGAGTTCAACTGGGGCCAAGATCTCGTCCTATGACAGTGCTGATGGCAGATCTAACAAATGGTCTTTAGAAAAATAAGTGCAGGCATGCTGTTTTTCTAGGACCCTTTTCAACCTATGGGCCATGAATCCTTGGAAGTCTGTGCACTGCTTTGAAGAGATCTGAAAAAGATCACAAAGACAAGGAAGCTTATTGCCAATAGATTTAAATTAGCTATAGTGGGGTCCATCATTCCACGGGATAATTTCAGGAGTTCTAAGTCAGCTTGCCCCATTGAAATTCACCTATCTTTGTACTCCTTGGACTAACAAGCATCCTTCTGGCAGGACCTGTGCAGCTGATCTAACCCTTTGTCACTGACACTGTGAGGGTAAGAAGCCACTCTGTCCACTGTATGAGGACAGACATGTGGGAACCTCTAATCTGGCACCTTTTGGGTGTTGTTACCAATGGATTGGGCTGGAAACAAAACCTTTGCTTTCGAGAAGGTGATCTAGCCAGGACTATATAACACTCACATTTTAGCATGGTCAATCCCCAAGATAAATAAGCAGGTACATGGTGTCCTCCCTGCAGACTGTGAGGTGTCTGAAGTACCTTGGAGGAACTTCACTCAGAGCAGAGCAACCAGCTTCAAGCAGAATCATGCAACAGATTCTACCTATGGTATCTCCAGAGGTTTAAGCCCTGCAGTCAGACATGCAACCTGATGTGCTTTAAAGGCTTTGGGTTAAGTAATGGTAGTACATATGACTTGGATGGAGTTTATAATGCTTAGATGTAAAAAGACATAAACTAGGGATAAAAAACCAACCAACCAAACAAAAAAACCCCCAACAAACAAACCAACATAACCACTGAATATTTAGAAAGAGAGTAATTTAAAATGTTAAAAGTGTTCTGTTTAGAGTTTCAAATTTTTTCTGTGACGGTTTTGATAAGCAGAGTTGTTCTGGAAGTTCTTTTCTTATAGATTGTGGGAGAATTGTCTTTTTTAGAGTGCCTGAACAAATGCAGAAGTACTGAGGAATCACCATATATTATGTATTGGTTATCAGCCCGGAGAGGCCCTGTGCTTGCAGGAGCACATAGACTCTTTGTGGTGAGAACAAAATGCCATGACTGGATCTAGCAGTTTAGCCACTGGCACACTGGCTAATGTCTCCATCTCTGACTAGACTATGAACTGGGGTTCATATCTGCAGATTCAAGAACTTCTAACCAGTGCTTGAGTTTCAAACCAGTCAGTGATATGAGTTCCTAAATAGCCCCCTTCAAATCCACTTTTGGAGCCAGGGTCTTCATCTCTTGTAGATTCAAACTTGATAGAGCTTTCCCTTGTAATCCAAGTTTATATGAGAAAAAATCCCAGCTAAATCCTTGATGTTGCTCATCCATCTGATGTAAGGGGAAGGCTCACATTTACAGGGGAACTAAATTGGACATTTTTAATGCATGCTAAAGTGATAAAGTAACAACTGATTCATGGCTCTCCAGCTAGGTCTAGAAGTGCCACTTTGGGATGACATGGATCGAGGATACAGTTACTTTGCTTTTCAGTGTGAAGAACTTTGCTTCTTCCCAGCTGATCTATCACATAACAGAGCTGACTCTCTGGAGGAAGCAGTTCACTGCACATTTGCAGTAAGTTTTAGCTACTATCAACATTTATATTCCATTGTCATCTGGAGGTAAGCACTAATTAGCATAATCATCAACGTTTTAAAATTAAAAATTCCTCCAAGAGTCACAGGAAGGTTTAGAACTGTTTCTTGTCCCCAGAGGCTAAATCCTTTCCCAAGCTATCTGCTACACCAAAAGGTTTTAGTCTAGAAACATTCCCAAACTATGCACAAGAGTAAATTAAACTACAGCAAACTTGTAAATGTGTGTGTGTGTGTGTATGTGTATGTGTGTGTGTGTGTGTGTGTGTGTGTGTATTTTCCACTCCTGTTTTGTTTTGACTGCTGTTCTGTGCTGCTGCATCACCTTTATTGTGTGGGCTGGAACAATCAAGACGTGTCTGTAGAGTCTGGAGGTTTTATAGTTCACAGGAAAGATTCTGGTATCTTCACAAGAGAGAAAGAAAGGGTTTAATGACACTGGCCTCTTCTAGAGCTTGCCTTATGCTACCCAAGTCAGGAGCTGGCCTCAAAAAAATTCCAAGGCCACTCTTTTCTACACTATTTGGAATGGATTTTTACTCTGGTTCCAGAAAGATTCATTGACAACAAGACTGGATTTCTGGTCTAAACAGATGCCTCTTTGTGGAGAATAAAGCAGGAAAACCCAGGAGGCACTTCTAAGTTTGAAAGGTAAAGTCCATATCTTGGAAATGTCCCCTGAGGGTGGATCTTTCAATGTCTATGTGTCTGCCTTTGGGAGGTGGCAATGGCCTCAGCTGGCGTGGCCAGGGATGGATGATCTGCAAATGGGCCTCAAAATTGTGTCTCAAAAATGCCCAAACACCACTCAGCGGGTCCTGGAGTTGGGGGGCCATGAAACTTCAGGGAGCAGGAAGAGTTAGATGTTGCAATTGTTCTTGAAATGGCCCAAAAGAAAAACTAGTATTTTTCCAAAGGACATAGATCTTTGAGAGGGAAACATAACAAATGGAGGTGTTTCTTAAAAGAAAACAGTTGTGTTTATAAACTTGCAATTCTTGTTATTTCCCTGAAAGACAGATGCAACCACACCCTACACTGAATAAACAAGGGGACTCTGCAAGAAAGAGTGGTACAGAAATCTCTGAGAATGTTGGAATCTGCAGAGCATTGAGCATATGTATTGTCTTTCTGCTATCCTGGTTTTTCAGAGGTGGACTTAAATTTCATTGGCAGAAATTCTCTCTTTTATCTTTATCTCCTGTTTTGATGTGGTAGCCATGGAGAAAAGCCCAAGATTAGTAACAGAAGGTTGTTGCAGAATAAGAATAGCTTTCTACTTGGATTTACACTGTAGTAATGTCAGGGGGATTGTTTCACTGGAAATACTCGGATTGCATATAATAAATGCTAGATGCTGTTAGGACACTAATCACCATCCCATTCACTTCTATCCACCTCGAGCTAAATGCTGGTAATTTGTAACCTCTGAGGGACATTTAGGTGGCTTTCATGGGGAAGTGGGGTGTGTGTCTCTGACTACTGCTTTTGCAAAACAACGGTTTGCTCTCTGCAAGGCCCATACTTTTCATACTTTTCATATGTGTTCATGCTTTTGCCCTGCTACAGACATCAGGGTACCTGGGTCCATGGACCTTAGGTTTTCTAATAATGAATGGAGTGGAACATATTCTGAAGCTGAGATGCCTTGAGCTCCACAAGTAAGACAGATTTAGCTGTACTATCTTATTAGGAGTGTCTAGCAATGAGTTTCCAGATTTCCTCTGGAAGCCTGTACTGAGAAACTTCAGGGAAAGGAAGCACGTGGTGAATCTTTTTCTCAGAGAACCTAGGAAAGGACTGGATTCTGTTGATGGTGGCATGGGCTAAGAAAGCAGGACAATGGTAGCAACAAAGGCATGGCACCTTGCTCCTGTTTGGCAAAGCAGGCCGTGGGTGGGATTAGTGAACGCGTGACTGTAAAGTCTGACTTCCCCCAATACAGCTGATACCCTTGCTGTATGGTTTATTACTTGATTTGCCTCTCCTCGACATCTCAGCATGGAGCCTCATGCAGGTTTCACAACTTTTCTTTAGAAAATGATTTTGCATTTTCTAGCAAGATACAAAACAGAGCTCTTGCAGCGTATTTAAAGAATTTACAGGGCTTTTGCTGTGATGACATTCTAGGATGACAGAGATACACAGTGACATGGAGAGATAATACCACATCTTGTTAAGTCAGCCTGTTTTAACAACATGTAGTTGTTTCCAGATGATCACAGCTAATGTTCTAGTTTGATTAGGTGTGATTTGCTACCTAATTTTAAGGCTACAGAGAAAGGGCAGATTGTCAGAGAGACCAGGGTGTGTTTGAAGACTGGCTTCTGAATGAAAACTAATTGGTAGATTCCTTTGATGACCCTTTGGATCTGAATGAGAAAGAGCTCATTTTATTGATTCTTCATTTTAGCAGATGATGTCAGAATGCTATCATGAATTGTATGCATTTATTTTGAGAAGATAAAAGAGTTGTTTTATTAGTAATAGGCCTACATTTTCCTGAGATTTTTTCAGTGCTAAAGATCTGGTAGATGTTAAGATCAAGGTTATTAACAACAGTTTATAGCATTTCATAGGTGAGGCATTCTTCTGAATGTGTCTGCTGCAGATTTGGTTCTAAAATCAGAGTGATATTAAAGAGTATGGCTGATTGTGGCATTTAAGAAGTCTCTGGCATTATCTTTGTGAAAGTAGGACAAGTGTGCAGCATTTAGAGTACAATTTTGTTACAACTGAAGTCAATAATTAATATTAACATTGTCTTGTTGAAAGTGAAATAGGGTCATTAGCAAATGCATGAGGCTGTTTATTCAAAAAAACCCAAACACCAAGTCACTGCTCCAAACAGCTCATGAGCTGGAAACAAGGTAAGATTGAAATTTTGAGAGCAGTACAGTTCAGGGAAAACTGCTGATCATCAGGTAGGCACTGGTATTGATACGTACGTGGTCTGTGAGCCTCAGCTTCCTTGCACACACTGCAAGCAAAGGGTTCTAAGGAAGGAAAGAGGAAGCTACATCATCAGGGAGCTTGTCCCAAGCATCGGAAGACAGTATCACTTAATTGGTTCATACTGTTTCTCATGGTTATGAGAAGAGCCGTTCAGACTGCGGGGAATGGTTGTCGTAGCAAGACGTCCAGCCGTTCCTTGGTGTGGGAAATGCTCAACACTGGGGTCATTAACCTGTAATCATTAGCATCAGAAAGGTGCATCACATGTGCAGGGATTTTCTCACATGGAAAAGACAAGGGCTTGGAAGGCCTGTTGTGCAACATGTGCAACAGTGGTTCTTGTTTTCAAGAAGAGGTATAGGTTATGTGCTCACTAGTATGACTTAATAGAGCTAATGATTATGTAGGGTCAAAGAGAGGATACAGCCTCACTCAAGATTTTGCACATAATCTTGTGAAACATCCAGTACAGCTAGCAATGCTAGCAGTGCAACTAGCAACCTCTACCAGCTTGCATACACAGCGGGATAACCGGGCCCTTTCCTATTTCTGGGCATCTTTTTCTTCTCCCATGGAGCAATTCTATCTTTATTGCTGGAGCTGTAATCCCCAAAGAGACTGCACGGAGGAGGGTTTTCAGAGAGAGGCTAACAAGCAGTACGAGCTAGGCAGACTGAACGATCCCTGTTACCATTGCAGGCAGTCGCCCAGGTGGCACACAGCTATTGTTGGCAGAACAGCGTGGCCTGCTGCTGAGGGTATGAACTCAGGTCTTTTGCTAGCTCTATATTCCCTACTTGCTCTGTCACCAAACCATATGGCTATACATGAATCGGTCTCTTACACTGCCAGATACCCGGCTTGCTTTCTAAAATGGCAGCACCTCTAAGAAAATGGAAAGTGGTTCTGTCCTCGGTGATAGTTTCAACAGCAACCTGGCGAACTGGACAGGGCCTCATTAAAATCTGCTAGGTGAAGACCTCAAGGTTATCAGAAAGTTTGTAAATAGCACTTATTGAAAAATGGATTGGTAAAATAATGTAGTAGTTCTTGGCCACTACCCTTCTTATTACATGGCCCTTCCAGGGCTTGTGTAAGAGCCTGGACTCTGCAAAGCCTTCTGCCTCTCTTCACAAATCAAAGTGCCCATCATTTTCCTCCTGCCTCACTCCACCATTATGTAACCCTAGAGTGTGTGTGGCATATGAGCTAAGGACTACATACAGCTTCAAGACCTTTTTCACAGACTTCTCATTTCCTTGTATAGTAATTTATACGAAAAAGCTGAAATACCACCAGTTCTGGCTGTGGGCTACTTTTGTTTCTTTCCCGTGGAAACACCAGGAGGGAAGGATGGCGGTAGAGCCACCATATATGGTCCTCAGGGCAAATCGGAGCATTGCGCAGCGCTTCTCCCCAGACCCCGCGGATTTCGATGCTCGGCGAGGCCTGCAACGCCCAGACGTGCCCCCACGGAGCCGCACTCGGCTGTTTGGACCTGCGAGCGCTGAGGAAGGGGAAGGGCTTGACTCTCCGTCCCGCAATCCCGGCTGAACCAACCGGAGCCCGCCTGGCGGGAGCCCTGAGTGGCGCAGAGGTCGTTAACGGCCGTCAAGCACAGCAGCCTCCGGCGCGGAGGCCAAGGCTGGCAGGCACGGCAGGAGCCCATGCGGTGCGGGAGCCCTGCCCCAGGGAGGGGAGCGGCCCGACCGCAACCGCCGCCGCCCCTCTCCCCTCAGGAAATCACTGAGGGAGCAGCGAAACAGCCGGCACCAACGGATGTGACAGCAGCGCGGCCCCCACAGCGCAAGCTGCTGCTGCTGGAAGGAACCGCCCCCTGAGCT
>VXBZ01008170.1:0-11521 GCA_013399135.1 Heliornis fulica
TCCCCTGAGCCTACTCTTCTCCAAACTAAACTACCTCACTACTCTTTTTTTCTAGTAGAAAGTTGATGAGTCAGTCTCAAGAATGTTTATATGCAATAAAGTTTTTCAGCCGGAATCTCAAAGCACACATTCTTGAATCTATTAATCCTACAGTTATTCCACTTTTTATTTAGCTAATATTCTGGCCTAGAGCATTGCTTTGAAACGTGCCCAAGAGCNGTAAGAAAGATGAAGATGGCAAATTTGCAAACAAAAGCTAGTCTTCTGTGCAATGTATATATTCAGAACAACACTTCATGAGCTCAGCAATTACATTTAATGAAAACTATAATCTCCATACAATTACAAAAGAACCATTAGACAAGAAATTAGGAGCATTAACTGCATATTTAAAACATTATTTATCATTATGAGCTGAGAGCTCTTAGGTAAAAAATTTGTAAAGGAAGTAAACATGGTGCCTTTTCACCATCCCAGAATTAATCTGTGTACTTTTATCTCAGTACTAAGAGAATAGCATTACCACACCATTAACAATTCAGGCTTTATTAACACTGAATTCATGAGCTGGAACCACTCTCTTGAAAAAGTGCTTTGAAAAAGATGAAAGAGAAAAGGGGGGTAAAAAAATGTGCAGTGAAATAGACATCACTTAGCATGATTGACAACAATGCAGAATTTTAGGTCTACAGGGAAGAATGACTTTAAAAAAAAAAACAAACCCCAAACCCCACAGCACTTTTCCCTCTCACCGTACCTGTCCTGGATCATTGTACCACAGTTCTTCATGGAGACGATCGGGGTGTGCTTTTTTACGCTTAACTTCTGCAATGACGTCAAAAACTTCAGAATCTGAACTGCTGGAGCAGCTGCTGTCATCTTCAGAGTCACATTCTGAGTCACTGGAGCTCTCTGATTCACACAGGAAAAATAAAGTTAGCTGAAAAACACTTCAGCACACCCTCTTTCCTAGTATCAACACATTCTGTAATGTAATAGAACTGTGACATACTGAAAAGTATTAAAAGTCGTGCATGATGTTCACACTTAAAAAAAGAGACAGAAACACAACAACTACATTTTTTAATTAAAAATGGCAGCAAATGCTATGGATATAGCATTTGTGGAGCCAGAAGTTGGACTTGATTATGAGTCCATTCCAACTCAGGATATTCTATGATATTAAATGCCTACAACAACTGCATGTGTTTGCATGCCTCGGACTGCTGTCCAGAAGCACCACTAAACAGTTGTAGAAGAGCAATTTCAGTTACTTGACATTAAAAATTATAGAGCTATAACCAACACAAATATGAAAGGAAAATTAAAAAGATAAAAGAGAAAGAATAGACAAGGTCATTAGCATGAACTGAACAGAACCGTTTAATAGTTAATTCTGCTTGCTGTGAGCAGAGTGCTCATGTCTAGTTTCACTTTACCTAGAATTGCTCCTGTCTGTTGAGGATATTGTCCATTTAAGAGCTATAAAACATCACATATAGATAGAAATCTAGAATACATACTAATTTTTCAAAATTCATAATTTTTTATTTCATATATTAGAAACAGCAGACAAGGATAAAAACATGGAACTAAGCAAATCCAGACATAAGGCTTTTTGAAGATCTGTTGAGTTTTTCCCTCTTTTTTAATTACACTTTTTATTATTTTTATTAACTAAAACTGTTTTTCTGATGTATCAGAGGGAAGAACAATGTTAAAAGAAAAAAAAGAGAACAGAAAATGATAGTAGACTTCCTAAACATATCCTTTGTGGTCTTGTCAAAGCTATGTAGTAAAAAGAACCAAAACCAAACCCACAAAAAAATCCAGATCCTGATCTTATAGATCTCTAACCCTCTATGGTGCTTATGAGGGACTCCTGCTCTTATGTATGTAGTATCACTCACTTCCACAGCTCCAAATTAAACAAACGCCTTCACAGCCCAGACATAGAACATGAAGAAAGTAAGATTTATTATTCTTCAAATGACTGTAAAGTATCTTCCACTTCTTTGACTTAAGAGCAAACACTGCTACACTGCTTGTCCTTCGAAATACTGGGAAACAATGGTTTCATATAGGTGTATTTACTGAATTCAAGATTCTGAAGGAAAAGTGGGGAGAGAAAATGAGAGAATACTAGTGAAATATACTTCCCCAACTTTTTTTCTTTAATCTATATGGATTTTCACACAGTCCGTAATTACAGAGTGTTATTGTGTTCTTAGGATTTTTGATTTCTATAGGTCATATATGTGTATTCCTGCAAAACCCTGAGTTGCTAAAGTTCTCTGATAAACATTAATTAGTTGTATAAGTCTAATTTTGGGCACAAAATGAGACTTAAGTTGGAACTCCAAGAGACTGATGTAGAACTTTTGGATTTCATGTACTGAAATCAGCCTTTTATGATCTAAAAGTGCTCTTCCAGTACATCATTATCTCACTATAGTACACAATTACTGCGAACACAAGGCAAAAAAAGAGACAGCATTTACTAAAGCATAATCTAAGACAAACTATTAGACACTGCAGAAGAGTGGCTGTAGGCAGAGCTGGCACTGAGACAAAGTCAGCCCAGGGGACCAGTGCAAATGCAGAGCCTTTGGGCACTCCAGAAAGAGTAGAAAGAGAGAAGTTGCTCTTGGCCCTGGATTTTAGCCTGGAGTAGCAAAGGAACTCCTACTGCAGAGATCCAAGGAAGTGAAACTTCACACAGGTATGCTGACTGTAGTAGTTTTGTACTGACTTCATCCACATGAGAATATACCTCCCAAAAAAACTCAGAGTTACCTTTGATTCTTGAATTAAATTTAATTATCTGTAAATCTACTGCTCATAAAAAGGTGTTTTTTGTTTTTTTATTTTTACAGAAATGAACTCATATTTGATTTGATCTGTGTTTTTCTTTCATCATTATTATTTCTTTTTATACTGCCCATATGTAACTGACCATGTCATCAATATACCTCTATTTCAACTTCAGAATTTTTGATATGTGACTCTTAAGAGTTGCTTGCTTCAGATATGAAAGTCTGAAGCAGCTCAAATGAGCAGACAATAAGCCGAATTTAAAAGGCAAGCCCATAAAAGCACACCCTGCTAATTCAACCCGTATTTCCCCAGTAACTGATGCAGCTGACAGACTGACTTCACTGCAAGAAAGTCTGTATGGGTGGTGCAGGACAATGCAAACTGTTCTGAAAACACTTCTGTGTAAGATCATTCAGTTGCACAATCAAAATACAATCCAGAAGAAAGATGAATGCAGTGCATTAACAAGCAGTCCTAAAAGTTTACCACCACTACTCTTGCTTCCTTTTTAGAAATGGAAGACCAGGAGCTCCCTAAAAAGTCTCTTGTGCACCAAGCTTCGACCTACCTGATCATTTTCAGTGTCCTTTGATGCCATGGAAGAGAGTTCAGTGTAACTCTCCTTTTTCCCCTCAGGCTTTCTGCATAAAGAATCTAGCGCTACTCCAGACAAAAGCAATAGGAAAACTCCCACAGATACCCAACAGAAAGGAAGGATTAAATACAAACAACTGCCAAAACCAGGTTAACCACAGATTAATTTCATTTCAGAGCTTTGTCTTCACTTCCTTCATTTACCTAAATCTTCATCCAGCTTGGTCTTTGGTGGTTCCCATGGTGGCCTGGCTGCCTTGGCCTTTGCCTGTCGCTTTCCTAACTCATCGTCAAACTTTTCATACAGATCTCGGAGCTTGCTAGTTCCTACCACAGTAGAGTCCCCCTGTTATTTAAAAAAAATAAAAATCAAACAGCAAATCAACAAAAGACAGTGTTGAAATAGCACACGAACACAACATGCACCAGCGTTTCACAATGAAGAATGGGGGAATATGGATTTCAGTGTAGTGCAATAAAACTTTATATAGGTTTAGAAGATTTTAGCAAACCATTACATTACTCCATCAGATGAATTAGCAGACAAATCACTTCATCTGTTGGTGCACTATCAAGCCTTTGGCCTAACAAAGCAGAACTATGGGTAAGCATATTTAGTGTAGCTCAACATTGATTTTTAACAGATTAAGAAGAAATAGGAGACCCATAGCAGCATTTTGCAATGAAAAGGAATTTTACTGCACACAAGAAATACTAAGCTCAGCTCATTTTGTTGCCTGCTTTGAATTACCATGAACTCATTCTCCAAAAACACCCCACAACCAGTCACACCAAAAAAACCCACTACCACAAAAACTGGAAACCTCCCTTCCATTTTCACTGCTCCAACAGCAAGTGTCACAGTCAAGTACAAAGAATCCTGATGTCCTGTTTCTGTACAAAACTTCTCTAAGGTGGTGGGAAGATGTGTCGATCAAGTCACCTTTGCTCCAATACAGCTTAAGAGAAAATACCCCATCCTTCCCTCCTAGACAAAAAACAAAAGCACCCCTCTTCTATGGATCAGTGAACTGAATGAAAACAGACAGAAGAAACCGATGAAAATAGAGAATACCAACAAATAAAGCCCTTAACAAGACTGAGGTGGTTGGGAGGAAAGAAGGATTAAGTGACACAAAACCTGATCCTGCTGAAGAGTTCATATTAATGAAGTAATCAATAAAGGAATGTGAACAGTAATTTCAGAGTTCTCTCACAGACATACCACTTGATCCATAGGGTCGTTGGAATAATAGCTTTCAGAATGGGTACAGCGAACCCAGACGGGCTTAAGTAATTCCTCATCCTCCTCTTCGTTTTTTTCAGATGCATTCTCCTCTGATTCCTTCTCTTTGATAGCAGCATAATTTTTCTCTCTGCTAGAACTCTGGTTCTCAGACCACCTTTCTCTGTCCTCCTCCCATCGGGGTCTCTTCCTTTCTCTGCTTGGAGACCGGCTTAGAGAGAGAAAACAAACAAAAGCAATTCTCTTCATTTTTTTTAACAATGACAGTTTTATAATAAAAGACAAACAATTTGCTTCAGATCAGTACATCACTCTACTACATAAACTACAGCAAAATCACACAGGATCACAGAAGGGTACAGGGTTGGAAGATCATCCAGTACAACTTCCTTGCCAGAACAGGATCACCTAGATTAGGCCACACAGGAATGTGTCCAAGTGGGTTTTGAATGTCTCCAGAGAAAGAGACTCCACAGCCTCTCTGGGCAGCCTGTTCCAGCACAGTAAGTGAACTGTAAGTATGGCTGAAGGCATCAAGTGGTGAGCAAATCAGAGCACAGGTTTCAGCTGTTTGGGCTACCTGTGTGGCTTCTGGGACCTCCTAGGGAGGCCCACAGCCAGATGCACTATATCTGCCTGCTTTCAACATGCAAGATAAAGAGTACTATGTAGTTCTGATCTACTACAACAAACAAACAAATTGAAAAAGACTTAAATTTCAAAGTGGGTTTTGTATTTTAAATCTTATTCAAGAATTAGAATGATAAAATGTGTTATTTTAGATTAAAACTCCTACTTGCATTTTAGGAGACTTTAATTTTGTTCCAAAGTTAGAAACTCATCACTAAAAGCAAAATAGTCACACAACGCACAGCTAAGAATTACAACATAGAGAAGTTTTAATTAATAGCCCATGAACTATTTGCATAAGGAAAGAACTAGGGGTTTATTAGGATTATTCAGACACCCCATTGCTTGTGTTATTCTAACTCTGGCAGCCTTTGAACACCTCATACTGTGATACTCTTCATGTGTTGCAAGAGTAATGCTTTCAGAAACTGAACGCAGGAAATGTACTTGTTTTTTTTTTTTAAATCTCCTCTGTCTACAGAGCCAGTAATGTTATACTGATTTCAACTATGGAAGATTCAGAATCTTTTTATCTCAACAGTGAAAAAACTCTGAAAACATAAACTAAATATAGACTGACTTTAAATAATCTTGGTACTTCAGAGCCTGGAAGCAGGTGTAAGAGGAAGTCTTTAGACACAGCAGTGAAGCCCTCTCTGCAGACATTAATCCTGTTTCCAGCTCTACAAGGTCTTGAGATAACTGAGATATGCATGTATACACAGACGGTTATAAATTCAAGAAGCTCATCTTTTCCAAGTTTCAAACCAGGTACGTATGCACATATACATAAACGTGCACAGAGCCTCAGGAACACAAGGGATGGAACATAACCTTCCTTACCTTCCTGCTCGCTTATAATCTTTTTTGTAGGATCTGTCTGGAGAGGGTGATCTTCTGCTGTCACGGTGCCTATGCCTCTCCCTCTCCCGCTCCCTTGGAGAGTTCAAAACAGAAGTTAAAATGTGAAACCTGGCATCATACATTGCTCACTTGAAAGGAGCACAGAAGCAGGCTGAGATAACATGTAGAACTACGTACATGCTGACTGCTAAAACCTCAGTCATTCTGAAGGCTGTCCTTCAGGAAATTTGTACAGGACAATCACCAATCATAAAAGAATTTATCTCAATATGACAGTTCATTCATGCCATGCAGAAGTAAATTCTCTAAAACCACCACAGGACTTGTTGCCATTCTTCCTCTTCTGCTACACACGGCAAAGCAGATTATTGCATCTTTAACCATTGTTAATGCCTCAAGAAAGGGGGGGAACCCTGCACCGCACACAAGAGCTTTGCAAGCACAGCAGTCATTCCAGTGTTTCATTCATTGCTTCTGGCAATCACCTCAAGTACACACAAAACCCAACCCTGGCTAACAGAAAACCTGAATCACACTGTAACTATGAATGTCATCTTGCAGATACAAATCCAAACATCCTTCTGGTGCAAAAGAGCTTTAAATTAACTGAAGATTTGGAGGAAAGGATCTATAAGCATTGGTCAACAGCCAATAAGCCGGCAGTGTGCCCAGGTGGCCAAGCAGGCCAACAGCATCCTGGCTTGTATCAGAAAAAGCGTGACCAGTAGGGCCAGGGAGGGAAGTTGTATACAGGTGGGTGTCAGTCTCCACTTCTAAGTAACAGGCAATAGAAAAAGAGCAAATGGTCTCAAATTGAACAAGGGGAGGTTAAGGAATGAATATTAAGAAAAATTTCTTCACCAAAAGGATTGTCAAGATGCAACAATCTGCCCAGGGAATAAGTGGCTGAGTTACCATCCCTGGAGGTATCTAAAAGATGCATACGTGTGGTACCCAGGGAAATGGTTTAATGGTGAACTCAGCAGTGTGAGGTTAATGGTTGAACTTGCCTTAAGGGTTTTTCCCAACCTCAATGACTCTACGACATTACTGTGCACCTGAGACAGAAAATATCACACGGGCAGTTTGCATAACAGCTGACACCTCATTTGTCCACAATCACTCATGTACACAGGATGTCCCCTAACCTGCTGATACACAATGACTTATAAACACTTGCCTCAGCTGAGTGTGAGTGAATGAATGACTTCTATGAACATACACATTTCTATATGTGTAACACAGAAATAGAATGCAAATCTACAAAGCACGAAGTTCATAGAAATAATCTATTGTTGGTCTTCAGATAGAGCATATTTAATTTGCTCGAGAGATGGATGCTGTGCAAAAAAATACACCAAGGCTACCAAAGCTTTTATTAAAATAAGCAGATACACTGTCAAGTAGGCCTGAAAACTGTTCCAGCAGTAGTCCAGAAACATTTGAGAAAGAAGCTGAAAACATGTATTTCCAAAACTTAACATTGAACTTCCAAATATTAGCTACATAATTTCCCAATTTATTGTTTACATTAATTACCTAAGAAGGGAAGAAAATTCCACAAGTTCATCATACAGAGAAGGTCAGTGCTTTAAATAATATCAGCTGAATTCAGTTTTAGGAAAATCCGCTTTCTGAAATCAAAGTAAACTTCCAGAATGAAAGGTTTGGGGGTTTTGGTTTGGTGGGTTTTGGGATATCTTTTTTCATACAGCTGTCTAAGGTTCTGCAAGAAATCTCTGCATATCTGAATTCAAGCTGCTTCATTTCCAGAGGCACTATGTGTAAATTCACATTTCATACGTGACATGAGAAGCTCAAAGCTTCTAAAATTTGAGAATGTGATCCAGGTGCCCTGAAAGATGTTTAGAAATTTAACTTCACAGTATCTCTTTTTTAATATCCTGACCTACATCATTACACAAAAAGAGAGCCAAGAGATCAGACATGTGAAAGATTTAACTGGCAGTGCTTTTCTCTAGAACACCACACAGAACAGTGTATCAGGTCAGCTCAAGTTGCAAGCTGTTTGTATCGATGCAGCAGAGGGACAGAAACTTTATGTTACCCCCCAAAATAAGTGGTCTACTTTCATCTGAATCATGCCAACACAGCCTGCAACTTGCCTATTTAATTGCTGTATGCTAATTTATATTTCATTCCTCTCCTGAGATCTCAGGTTGGCTTACTGAGGTCTTCATCCCTGAGAATCATACAGGCAGGTCTAAACACTCACTGGGAGGTCCCATGAAGCCTGTACACATCTGCACTGGTGTCCCACAAGGTTGAGGACAGAGCAGGATCAAGAATGCTGTGGGCCATGCTTTCCACCAAAACACCTCACTGCAGGGATTAGATAGGTGCACCTATCAGAATATCATAGAATGCACTGAGTTGGAAGGGACTTCCTTTTTGGAAGGTCATCTAGTTCAAGCTCCCTGCAGTAAGCAGTGACACATTTACATCAGGTTGCTCAGAGCCCCATCAAACTTCACCTTGAATATCTTCAAGGATGGGGCCTCCACTACCTCTCTGGGCAACCTGTTCCAGTGATCTACCACCCTCATACCGAGGAACATTTTCCTAACATCTAACCTAAAATCACCCCTTTCCTATTTCAAAACCATTACCCCTTGCCCTAACAGCTGTGATCCTCTCCAAGTGCTACTTCTCTACAAATACAGGGTTTACTCAAATAGACCAAATTCAAGTACACCCAAAACCCCAACTGAGATACCTACATCTTGAAGTTTGTAAAGCTCATCTACAGACAGTCTTTGGCACAAAACTGCGCCAATTCTACTTCCATGCCACATGTGCATGAGTTTCTGTGGTAAATACCCATGAGAGTACACACTAGCCAACAATCCACTCAGTTTTCAAATGAGAGCTTCTTTACTTCCAGCTATCTCCAAGAAAGGCAACAAATCTGCCAACCTTGCAAAGGTGAGGCAGAAGCAGTGTACCTGAAAGACATCAAAACAACAGGTCTTCCCATCAGACCCAACTTGATCCCAAGCTACAGGGAAAACCAAGTGTGAGGGAAGAACACCGGTGCAAACAGATAGTATGGGGAAAATGGTACTAGCTATCTCTCTGCAGACATCGACTCCCAAGTTACCTGTTACGCTCATAGCTCCTATGATGAGGTGACAGCCTTCCTCTGTCATACTCTGTCCGGTGCCGACTGCTTTCCTGTCTCCTCCGATCTGGACTCCGTCCTCGATCCCGCCGATCCCCATGGTTAGTGGACCGATGCCTGTCACCGTGGATGTGACTGTGCTCACGATGTCGGTGCTCATCATAGTGCTTGCTCCTCTCTGGAGACCTTCGATCACTTTGTGACTTCTCTCCCTGGTACTGACCCGTGTGCCGAAAATGGCTGCTGCTGCTGCTGCTGTTGGCTGTGCTGCTCTGAAAGGAGCCAGAGTTGTGCTGATAGCTATTGAAGCTGGGTGGTGGGAAGGACTGCTGTGAATACCCTGCAGAGTACACAGGCTGGTAGTTGACTTGCTGTGGTATGACTGGTGGAGGGGGAGGATGTGGTACTGTGGGAGGAGGCATTAGGTAAGGAAAGGTGCTTTGCCCAGCAGGAGCTCCTGGCACAGGAGTGTTGCTAGGATTTGGTACTGGTGGAGGAGCAGGAGGGAAGCATGGAGGCACCGGGAAGCTCTGCCTTATCTGGTGATTTGGAAACGGTGGCCTCATGGGACACTGGCTGATGGGATTTTGCGTGGAAGGGGGCACTGGAGGAGGATAGGGCACAAAGTCTGGCCTGGGAGGCATGTAACCGGTGGCTGGAGGGTTCGAATAGGTTGTTGGAGGGGCAGGTTGCTGGTCATACTGGTACTGTACAGAGGGCTGTTGTGGGTGAAGCTGCCGCAGGTTCTGAGGGCGGTAGGTCTGTGTTGAAGTTCTTGCTCCTGGTCCCCCCTGCCCACGGGGACATCCTCGCCCAGAATGGAAAGACATGGCTCACCTTCAAAGAAGGAAAATAAAAGCCCATTGAGGACATTTGTACAATGAATGCAATGATGAAGCAATGAATGATGTCCGGTGTTTTTCACTAGGACCTTTGTGCACCTTGGAGCTCTAATACAGGTCATTTATGCCCCTTTGTTTCCTTTAAGCCTCTAATCCATGAAAGCACTCTACTCTCTTTAATCCAGAGCCCAAACTGGACAACACTCTCTGACTTGGGGCAATGAGAACTTAAAAAATTATTTATACTGTGACTGGCCGAGGGTACAAGCATCTCTAGGAGAACTGCAAAGACAAATACAGACTAGATAAAAAGCCTTCAGATACCCCACACCAAAGAAATAAACCACTCATTTTAAGCAACTGCAATTGTCTCCCAGAGTCCTGCAAGCAGTCTTTTCTAGAACATGATTCTAAACTTCAGGCAGAATTACATTACCAACACTTCATTCCAAGTCACCTGGTGCAACAAATCATTCAAGTCTTAAACAAAATAGTAGCAGTTTACATTACTAAATTAGAGCCTCAGTTGTTAAAGAACTGAATTCAACAGTTTCTTTAGTTTGTTAGGCATAAATTGTAGAGTAAGAATCTTAGAGGCTACAGAAAAAGAGTTTATGTAGACTGAGCTGTTACATCAATTTCATTTCATGGTTGCAAAAAATCCCTCATTTGCCTGCTTGACCCGGCTACCTCCCCATCAAAAGGCACTGCTTCAAGCAGGCTTAAGTCTTGCACAAAATTATGCATGTATTTAACACCTTGTATTAGTGTTTATCAATGAAAACCACTGTGCTTCACTAAAGTTAAAATTAATTCTTTAATTACAACAACATTGAGCTTCAAAAACTGGAATTTTTTTTTTTTAAATTCAAATCCTCTTTTCCATAAGGGGTAGAGTCACACACATAACTGGAAAAGTCACCAAACAAAGAAAACAAAGCCTCCCTTTTACTGAAGCTTTGCTGATGCTGAAGTGCACACAGAATATTCTCCCACCTCCAGGGTTGGGGCATCCACCATCTCTCTGGGCACCCTGTTCCAGCACCTTAACACTCTCCCCCTGATATCCAATCTAAACCTTCCCTCCTCTGGCTTCAATCCATCACCCCTTGTCCTACCACTATCTACCTTGCAACAGATTCCCCTCCTGTCTATGTGCTCCCTTTAAGTACTGGAAGGCTGCAATGAGCCCCCAGCTCCCTCCCCACGGCCTTCTCTTCTCCAGGCTGAACAAGTCCAGCTCCCTCTGTTCTCACAGGGGAGGTGCTCCAGCCGCCCTGAATAGTCTCCTCTGAACCCTCTTTGTTTAAGTAAGTTCAAAAGAAACGTAAAGGACAAACTCTGCTTCTCCTGTCACCTACAACGGGACATTTACTGCGGTGCGGA
>VXBZ01008190.1:4308-66198 GCA_013399135.1 Heliornis fulica
TAGGAAAGGTGCTCCAGCCCCTTTATCATCTTCGTGGCCTCCTCTGGACCCTCTCCAACTGGTCCATGTCCTTCTCATGTTGGGGGTTCCAGCACTCGCCACAGTACTTCAGGTGAGGTCTCCCGAGGGCAGAGTAGAGAGGGAAAATCCCCTCCCTTGACCTGCTGGCCACGCTCCTCTTGATGCAGCCCAGAACAGTATCACAGCCCAGAAGAGTATCACCCATATACTGGTGATCACAGAAATGTACTACTGCCAAACTACAGGAATAAAAACTATCAAAAGAAATCCACCACACTGAGTATCAGTCTTCTTAATTTCATCTCAATTTTCTTTAACCACACGGTCATTTTCTAAGCAAGATGTAACAAAACCTAAAAAGCGCAGCACATTTATAGCATCAATTATGAATTACTTGGGAGTAAGATTCATTTGTAGAGAGTTTATAGAAGATGTCTCTAGAGATAAACCACATCTTACATTCCTGTAAGAGAGATTTGTCATCTTATTACTTGAATTCTCTACGTTAATTATTTTTGTACATAACCATGGATTTCACATAATACACTGAACAAAGGCCTGAAAGCACGATCTGATGAATACATTATCCAGTTCAACATCCTATGGCAGGATCTGAGAAACAGCACACATTAATCTAATTAGGAACTGTGAGGTTGCCCATCCACAAGACCAAGATTTGCCATTCCCTGGCTTCTGAATCCTTAACTGAGCAAGCTTCACGTTATTTTAAAGCCAGCCTCGCTGCTAAAATATTAATGAGCAGAGACCTGACTTACATATGTCACCATTGCACTGAAGATTTGGCTCACTGACTTCTTGTTTTAATGCAATATAATTAGTGCTTACAGGTTGGTGTAAGTCCATGGCAATACTGCCACTCATCTCTGTGGACAGGACTTCATATTGAGTATGACAAATATTTTCAGCAATCGTTAATAAATCAAAAGTACTCTGAAGAAGAAACTGAGTACTATAATTAAATATAATTAAATCAGCTAAATTGATTTCAATCAATAAATTAAATATAATTAAATCAACTAATCTCCATGACAGCCAAAAATAACAGCACTTGGGATCACAGAATACTGGTGTTTTATAACCTTTTGGGGGAGGTCAGAGGGGAACAGCTTTTGGCATTCCGGTTGCTACTCTAGTTTGCTTTCCCAGAAGACAAGCATTTATAGCTAATTACCAACCTCAATCATATCTGCATATCATTTCTCTGAAAACATCCTTTCAAACACTTCTTACAAGATGAAATTCACCTTTTATTTCAGCTTGAACTGAATACTTACTGAACTGTAATGTGCACTTATACATATTTTGTTGATGACCTGGACATTTCTGATCTTACAGACCACTGCATTAGAAGTATGATTAAAAGATCTGACTGGACCATTGCTAATGAAAATAAGTTCTCAGTTGATGTGAATCAGCATGCAATGATGTTCCTCTTTATCTGTCCCAAAGGGAGTGAGCCATCATCTTATATTGCTTTTTGCTGGAGAGAGGCATTCTGTTACAAGACCATGCATCCAGAGGCCTAAATACATTTACACAGAGTCCTTCTGATTTCTACTCATTGAATTCATCTTTCAAGGTCTCTTCCAGCTCCTAATAGTCTGTGATTTTCTGCTGAATTCCACTGAAGAGTGGAACATGCCAGTCACCTTAGTCCATAGGACTACTCACTGAGTACAACACAGCTGTCTCAGAACAAAACTTGTCCAGAATGTTTTTCCAACAGCCTAACCTGGAGTAAGTTGCTTTCCACATGTGAAAATATACTCATTCATTTAAGTACACTGTCACTGGACAAAAAGCATCTGGGGGAGGGGGCAGATTCAGAACTACATTATTACATAATCATGCCAGAGGATTGAGGAAATGGTGGCAAAAAATCCAAGACCCCCTTGGCTTTTCTTCATGTGCCAGGACAAATTTCATTCCAAGGTGGAGGCTTTGAAATGTCTGAGGCATCCCAGACTACACAGCTTCAAACTTCTCTCCTAAAAATCAGCTTGATACTTTGCCTCAGGTGAAGCAACTCGTAGGTTAAATTAGTCTGAAGCCATAACAGCCTTCTGGCCCTGTCCACGGAACTGCCATGATAATTAACAGTAATGAAGAGAGGACTAGCCACAATTAGGAAAGAGATTTCACATCTGTCTCTTAATAACTTGCTTAGGACTATTTTCTTTGTAGGAGCAGAAGCTGTTTGAGAACTAGCAGGTATAGCAGCTTTTTTTTTTATTATTAACAAAAAAAAAACATATGGAAGAAAAATTGTGACATTTGCTATCCCACATTCTAAAAGCACTTTATTAATAAGCAAGAGGAAATAGAAGTGAAAGAAGAACATTTCCAATTAGCGCTGTCATATCAGATACCAGCCTTACAAAAAACATCATGCAGTATTTTAGTTGAAAGCAACCAAGGAAAACACTCAGTATGATCTTCTATGATCTTTTCTTGGGGTTTTTTTTTTTGTTATTGGATACATAAACCAAAGATTCTTTTTAAAAGGCAACACCAAGAAGCAGGGCAGAATCTCCATCTGTCAGGCTCTAATGCTAATCTAGCTCTAATCATTCCCTTCTTTAAAAAAAAAAAGAGAAAAATCCAGGTAAAACAAAGTTCTCAGACTGTCAGTGATAGCATCACCATATGAGAAGATGTGCCTTGGCAGCTTCAATCTGTGAGGAGTCACTGACATGTCCTAATCTATGCAGGGCCCTCAGGTTCAACCCCCTGAGCAACCCCCACCACAGCATATGATCTGGTTGGGGGTTCTTCTGTTGTGCAAAGAGTGACCATCAGATCAACAACCTGATAACACTAATTAACAGGGTGTCTTGGCTGACAGCACCACACACAGGAACAGTCCCTGGATGCCCTGTAGTTTGGCAGGATCAAACAGATCTATTGTGGGCACTTATCATGCCCTAGTAGTGAAGAATTTTGGAGTGGTGTTGATGGTCTTTCTGGACTGCAGAAATACCAACCATTTGAAGGGCCTTAACATGCTTTCTTTAAACATGTTAGCAGGTAATAATATTTTTCTTAGGTACTGCATCATGTTAAACATTAGTTTTACCTCACCATCACTGACCTCCCTTTCAAGAGAATCTGGCCAGTCCTCGACTATTTCAACACATAATTTCACACTTTACCATTTATGTACAGCAGTTCCTGCTACTTCAGAATACTCTTTCCAAATTATTTTTGGGGCATATTCTCAGCCCTGGAGTACATACTATAATTTCCTGATGCAGTCCCAGCTAGCTCATGGAGACAGTGAGTAAGCAGGCTCCCCGCTGTGCGAGCGACAGCACAAACACCAATATATGTTCGATGTGACTACGTGGTATATCCTTTACTGTGACTTGGAGGCACAGCACATCTGTTTCTGCATGACTGGGCACATTTAGAAGCACACAAGATTCATTTGTGTTCAAGGAGATAATTTAGTTGACAGATAGAAATGTCTGTAGGAAACTTCTTGCAATTCCCTCTGGGCACAAAATAGGTTTTGGTTGTCCCCTGGTATTTTTCATTCTTTCAGGCTTTGGCACACATCTCACTTCTCATAGTTACCTGTTCAAGAACTGGACACAGATTAAGACAGGGTTTTCTTGCATGATTTGTGAAGTCTTCTGCATTATTTCTTGCAAGCTTCTTTTGATTAAATTATAAGCTCCTTCTTAGGTTCAAATATATCAGAGTCCTATTTTCCTTCCAAGTTTCTAGCCTGATCTCACTCTGCAGCAAGCCAATTCTCACTGCTTTTCCAACATCCCACCAGGATGTTCTGGCAGTTTTTTCTTACCATGGTCCCCCATTAAAACACAGTAGCAATTAGGGGTTCCACCAGCCTCAAAACATGTGCTCTTCAGTAAGTCTCAGATCTTTAAAAAAAAAAATAAATTCCAACTTCTTTCTCTTTGAAATGTGTCTCAAAATTATTTCCTCAAAGCACAGCATCATTCCCTGTTCTTTTTGACAGTCTGATAACTGGATTGTACATCATTCCACTGCTAAATCAATTTCCATAACTTTGATGACTTAAGAGATTACTTTTATCCATCTCCAGTTGTCAGTTAGGCCTCTCATTGGGGCCCTTGGTTGAGGCCTTCCAAAGTTTGTTTGTCCATTCTCTTTCCCACCTACCATAGTTTCTACTCCAACCCTGATAATGGTTAAAGAAAACTCAAAGTCTGAACTGATACCAAAGAGGATCCTTTAACTACTAGGAAGCTTTTCAGAAGAAAATCAGGGGAGAAAATACTGCCCCTAGCTCTGCAGATGCTGGGGTTTCAGCCTAGGATGTTCCTTGCCAGTCAATACATAAATACCACTTGAAAATAAGGTTCCTTCAAAAAAAAAGTCAGGAAAGTTAAAAAGCCTGGTACATCTTTCAGCCCTTGTTCCAAAGGTACTCACCAGCACTGCTTATGTGGTGTGAAGGAATGATACATCTGATTTGAGCACCTCTAACCAGCTGAGGAGAGGCCTTCTCCTGGTACAGACTCCCTCACCCCACTCTGCTGGGTCCCACACAACTGACACTATCACACCTTCTGCAATTATACAAATCAATTTTTCTTACTGAAGGTCCACAACCAAACCATGAATGATATGTGGTGGAAATTTCCTTTATTTAAGAGTACTGCCTCCAAGTTGCTCACAGGAAAAATCAGGAATGTTAAATTTTTGCTGACTTTTCACTTTAAGAGGGGAAGTTGAGAAGTAAATCCATTTTATACAACACTTGCAGGCAGCTGCAGCTTTTCAGAACAGAGCTTCAAATGTATGTCAACAAAAGGTAAGTCTGAATAGAAGGATCACTGCTAAGAAATGAAAGCAGACCACATATTATTCATTGGGATTTCTGAATTCTGGGGAACTGTAAATATGATTTCAAATTACAGAAAATAATGGAAGGAGCATTAAACATTCACAGACTTTCTGCAATAGAATTGCTTATACAGAAACGTTTGGCCATTAAAATATCTATTCTATGAAAGCTACTTTTAAAAATCTCTTTTTAATGGTCTATGGTCTTCTGACACCTTTCCTGCTGATCTCAGAGAGGTTAGCTCATCCTACTGAGCAACAGCATAGAAACAGTGCTGTCTGCTCTAGGAAATATAAAAAGTATTTTCCCTTTCCCTCATAATAATGGCAGAACAAGAATAATTCTCCTCAGCTTTCACCTATAAACAAGTGACAGAAGTTAACCTGCATATTCTACTTCATTATTTAAGCTAAGAAGCCCAGTTGCTATGCACAGTGTTAACAGCTAGATGCTGAAAGGGACAGCGAGTGCTCTATCTCTACAACACCCACGCATTTTACTGTGACACTGGGACACACAGCTAAGAAAATGCTGCTTATGTTCAGAGACTTAGTGATGCTGGTGGAGATCCTGGAATTCAAGCTCACTGATAAGCTCCAGATAACCACTGTGCATCAGATTCTGTGAGTTACAAGGAGACAACAGTACCCTGTTTCCCCTGAGCTGTTGTTTTTCCAGATGAATGATATAATCCAAGCAAGTAAACACCTCATTATATCTCTGCAATAGTAGAAAGTTAAAAACACATGGATTGCCTGCCTCTGAGCAACAAGAAGTATATTGTACTGCTTTAAGTACCTTCTCTTAAGTTTAAATTCTCTTCCTTGCTAAGCCAAAAACCATCAGAAAATAGCAGGTTGCAGGGGGCATTTAAAGGGGACATCTAGTCCACAGTGAGATGTTAAAGGGTTGATAACTTGGATGAAGCTAAGTGTGAGTGTTTAGCTCAGATTTCACACTAAATTCCATAGGAAAACTTCATTTACTGTTATTTAACCTGCCTTAGGGTCCACAGTCACTGCATGTAAGGCACTCAACATAGAATCATAGAATGATTAGAGTTGGAAGGGACTCCCAGAGGTCATCTAGTCCAACCCCCCTGCAAGAAGCAGGGACACCCCCAACTAGATCAGCTTGCTCAGGGCCTCATCCAACCTGGCCTTGAACGTCTCCAGGGATCCAGGGGCATCCACCACCTCCCTGGGCAACCTGTTCCAGTGCTCCACCACTCTCACAGGAAAGAACTTTTTCCTAATCTCTAATCTAAATCTCCCTCCCTCTATTTTAAACTCATCACCCCTTGTCACTCATCACCCAACAGGCCCTACTGAACAGCCTCTCCCCATCCTTCTTGTAGGCCCCCTTGAGGTCCTGGCAGAGCGCTAGAAGGTCTCCCCGGAGCCTCCTCTTCTCCAGGCTGAACAGCCCCAACTCTCTCAGCCTGTCCTCGTAGGAAAGGTGCTCCAGTGAATCCAATATGATTCACTCATGTTACATTTGCAGACTTCCTTTATACTTGCCAGCTTGCACTTGCCTGGCCAGAACAAAATCAAATATTAAAAGATAAAAAATAATTATTAATGTAATTCACTCCTGAGAATCTACTAAAGAAATAACTAGAATTGTTCAATAGTAAAATGGTAATATACATTTATTGTCCAGATAGACCTTCCTTTGAGTTCAGTTAGGGACTTCAACACATTGTTCAAACTGAAATAGATCACTAAAAAAAAATTTCATTTTGAAATTGTGGCTGGAGCAGCTCAGAATGAGAATGAATCTACTCAGACTCAAGGAGCGCTGGCCAGACAAAGGGAGAGACACCCTGCATCAGCATTTGTCACTTCCCTTTAGGAATAACTACTTTAAGTCATCATGGACAGTAAAAACTGGCAGTCCAAAGAAAACCTGAGAAGCTACAGGATTTTAGCAAAAAAAACCCAAAAACTCGAAATACAGTCAGAACTTTGATTTTGTCTCAATAATAATAATAATAAAAATGTATCTAGTATTGATTCTGGCAGTTTTATTAAGTGCATATTAAGAAATACTGAAGTCAATGAAATTTTGCAGGTACCAGACATTTGTGTACACAGGTGTTATACAGCAATTTTTGTTGGTTTTAAGCCAGAATTAGATTTACCACTATTTCCAGCTCAGTTCTTATACAAGCTGTATGGCAATAAGGCTTACAGCTTGGAAACATAAAATCATCTACACCTTTTTATCTAGCAGATTTAATCCATACAAAGCCAAAAAAATCAATTTTTAATTGTTGAAATCACTTGTTCTTATGTTGTGACCCTGGGAAAGTTAATAGCAAAGCTACCACTGACTTTGAAGTAAACAAAGTTGAACCTGCAATCCTCAGGCCCTTTCCTAGCTCCTTTCTCGAAATCTGGGTCTCAACAAGCACACACACACAAAAAAAAAAACCAAACAAAAACAAAACCAAAACCAAACAAAAAAAAAGCAAAAAAAAACCCCACAAAAACCCACAAACAAAAAAAAAACTTTATGCATGTTTACTCAACTGAATGGGCGTGAGATGATTGAATAGGAAGCTCTTGGGAGCAGGTCAGAAGACCTATAGCTACCATAGCTGACCAAACTATATAGAGGACTATTTAATCAAATTAAATTCATTCAGTTGAGCATATGAGATTGAAAGACAGACTCCTATTTGCTTATGAAGACATACCCCAACTGTGTAACAGTGGAATGCCACATTAATCCACTGGAAGAGAAAGTGACAGGAACACAGCACAGAAAGCTGTGACTTATACACTCTATCCAGAAAACTCTTCCAGTCTGCTATACAACCATCTTTTTTTTTTTTTATCAGCATTTCACAGTGCACAGCAAAAACCCAAGCAGTGATAAATAAGGGAGTCTCTGGACTATTTATAATTTTGGCTCAAGGCTGGATTTTCCTGCTCTTTCAATACTACGAATCTTGCTTCACTCACACTTTGTGGGGACCTTTATATCTCCTTTTTGGATCAGGATTTCAGGGAGTGGCAACGACTAAAAGTAGTATAGTAAGATACAAAGAAGTAATTTAGTAAAATTTGTAGTGGTAATATACACCAGCAGGTAGCTAAGGCTCAGTGTTCCTCTAATTACAGTTAAATACCCAGAAAATTCAGTAGGAAAGGCTACTTGGAGAAGAAATTTGTCAAGAAAAAAAAAAATTAGGGAATAAAAGCTTTTGATTATTCAGAGCAGATAATAAATGGTGAAGCAGTAAGCGTACACAGGCTCCTGTCATTTGTCTGGTTGTGCTTGTGTCCTCCACCAGCTCTTGGTGTTCACAATACCCTTGTACAAAAAGCCAGGAACACCTCTCTCCACATTTTTCTAGTCCACTCAGAAGTACACAAAACAGTAAGCAAAACCTCTGGGCAGCAGCATTCTTCAGCAACAAAGATGTTGTGAGGCAAGGGTAAGCACCAAAAATCATCTTGAGAAGACAGTCTGACTCTTGAAGGGACACAACTCTTTTCTCTGGGGTCAAGGAGGTCCATGAGGGCACGGCATGGCACTGAGATGCCTGCAGCTCTATCTCCAGCTTTGCTCTAGATGCCAAGGCAATTATTTCATCTATCCACTTCTAATTCAAGCTATTCAACAGAGCCTGCCACAGGGAAGCTGTTGTGTTCCAGCAATGAACCTGCAGTAGTTAGTGAGAGATGGATGTGGGTTGGGGTTTAGAAGGGGACATTAAAAGAAGGAAAACTGAACTCTCACTAAGGAAGCTTAGCATTCTACTGCAGTCAAATCAGGAACAGCAGCACTCTTTAAATTACAGTTATATTAAAAAATGGTATTTGTCTATCATGCCTTGGTTTAAAGTAACACAGAAGTTTAAAAAAAGAGGGCTTTTGTAGACAGAGGAATTGGAATTTGCTTGGTGAATGACAAAGCAATGCCGCAGTCACTCTGGTTATGCCAATGCCTGAAAGGAATCCAATTATTACAGTAAATCTTCTAATACTGAATCCAAGGCTCCTACAAGACATGCCATAGGATGGCTTCTCTCTGTTGAACAGGAGAGAGGAGGTAACTCAGGAGCCAGCGATCTAGAAAGCCAGGTACACTCAGAGGCCTTGCCAGAGGCCTGCCAGCCCAGCGTCCCTCTGGAGTACCCAGGTTACCACAGCTCCTGACGTGAGGCAGGGCAGCAGATCAGGACAGGGGGACTGAGGCAGCGCTGTCAGAAGGCATTCCAGCATCAGCAGGAATAACTGTCATCTCAACTTGAAGATGACAATGCCTGTTGTAGCATTTTTTTAAACAGCTACTAAACATTTTCTAGTTCACGTTGTCCTGCATTACATTTTTCCCCAAAGTCTGTAGTACTCTTTAGGGAACAACTCACTGTCCTTAAGCTTTACATCTCTTTCACACCAGTTCAGTTCATCCCTGGATCTACATCTCTCCATAAAGGAAAGATTTTTCTTGTTCATGCTCTTATTGGACTTTGAAAGTTCAATAGATTTGAATGCAGTAGTTAAGACTGAGTATGTTACATGTACACCATGCAACTGGTCAGCATGAAAGCTACTTTATTTCCACAGCTTTAAAGATTGCTGACTCCATCATCTGCTTTTCTACTGCTGGTTAAATAACTTCCAGTGGTGTGTCTGTAAAAGATACAGTAGTGAGGAAAACTTACAGTGGGTGAGGAAAACTTAAGAGATATTCCCTTCAAAATTACCTGAAGATGCATGAAGTAAACAACAGTTTTTTAAAAAATCTATAAATAGACATCAGGCTAATAGTTATTACACTCAATAATTTAGCATGATATGCATGACAGCTTCGACCTCCAAAATAATTTAGCGTCTTGAGCTGAGATTAAATGCAGAACATTAATTTTTCCCTCTGGTTGTCAAGCCAACCTAGAGGCCTGTCAAATCCATTTAAAGAAAGCCTGCATCATGTAATAATATTAAAGGGGATAAAATATTAATATGGGTCTGTGATAGAACATTGGACAAAATAGCTGCAGTAAGGCAGCTTTAATTTACTACACCAACAATCTGTCTTTATGCTGAAAGCACGATTCAGAGGTCCAAAGGAATATATGTTTGCCTTTACAGGATATACCCATTTAAAAAATTTTCCTTATTTCCAATTGCTGAGAATATTTAACATTATTATCTTGAAAAAAAATATGCTTCCCAATTTTACCCTACAGATACAGAAAAAAATAAATAAATAAAGAACACAGTGGACCACAGTTCCCCCCACATAAGCAGATGTTATTTCAGCTGTAGCAGTGTGGCTGTATCCATTTATTGCAAGCAATAAATTTTCTTCCTTCAGCTGGAAGATGATGAATGTCATGCAAAACTTCAATATTTTGTAATATCAAGATGGATTGAAAGCCTGCTTCGACTCCAAGACCAAAAGACAAGCAAGTCAAACTGTTTAGGCTGTGGGTGCTTTAGCAGAACCAGCAGTGCACAGGGGATACAAAGCAGGTAGAGAAGGTTCGGATTTACTAGTGAGGAGTAAACACAGGAGGATGTCTGGGTGGGCTTACAACTGTGTTTGTGACACCTCCCAAACATATTCAAGTTTGTACTCAAGTTTCACAAAGGCTGTTCATCATGCCTGTCAAATTTGTTAATTATATTTAATTCAAAGTTAGTAACTTTTGGAGACTAAAAGACTGCACAGTTAAATCCTGACCCAAACCTCCTCAAACACAAAAATATTCCTTAAACACAACATTCAACACAGTTCAGTTAGTCTTATGTCCCAAGTTCTGAACTGAAGGGTGGGACAAGCTCAGGGTAAGCTGGATAACTTAGTGGGTATGGCTATGTGGGTATTCTAGAGCTTTCCTGGTGAGTATTTCACTAGCCTGTGTCAGCTCCGATCACACATTTTAGCCCTCATCCATACTGCTCAGGACAGCGGGCACTCACGTGCCATTCCCATGCCACCAGCCCGCCACCAAATCCTCTCACACACACAGAGAAGTGCAAATTAAGTGACTCACTATAAGCATGTGAGCTTGTTTCTCATTAACTTTAATTGCTAATTCGTTTCCTGCGGTGTCAACACGCCTCAATCGATCAGGCAGTTGTGGATAACAGTGTGTACCCCAGAGACATTCAAACACGACTCATCTCACCTCTGATGGAAACCTACCACTCACGCTCCATGGAGACATCCACACTTTGGCTCTTGAGCCTTTCTAGATGGGAAATTACCCATGCCTGAGCTGATAGTCTTGATGCAAATTTTAACTGCTGCCAACTGAGGTCTAGGCTGTATTAATCTCATACTGCAAAACAGAGCAGTCACAGCTCCCAGTCCCCATTCCGCTATGGAAAGCAAGATGGGCACTACTACACTTGGAGAGCATTGGTCTGTTCAGAAACCCACCCCCTTCCCTCCACAAGGGACAGGCTGTAGGGCATAACTTACTAAAGCACCTCCTTGAAGTGACAAAACAGCATTTTGACAGAAGACACGTTGCTGCTTACAGAGAGCAGACTGAAACTACATAAACAGAATCTATGTTTCAAAGCAGTTCTCGTTCCTGTTTCAAGGCTACTGAAACTGATAAATACTGAGCTAAGCATAAAAAATACACCAGCTCTTACAGAAGTCAACAGAGATGTGTTGGGGCTTGGACTCTTATCACCAAACAAAAAGCTGCTTTATTTTTTTGTTTTTTTTTAAGCTGACTGTCCTTTTTTGTTGCCAGTCAACATTTCATTTATTTGTCCTTTTGCAGCACCCTGCCTCTTTTACAACTAAATCAAGGAGACTGTGAAGCATAACAGTTGCAATAGTCATTTGGTATCAGATATAGCAACTGTTACAGGCCTGGGGAGGAGTGGCTGGAGAGCAGCCTGGAGAAAAGGGACCTGGGGGTGTTGGTTGACAGCCACCTAAACATGAGCCAGCAGTGTGCCCAGGTGGCCAAGAGGGCCAATGGCATCCTGGCTTGGATCAGGAACGGTGTGGCCAGCAGGAGCAGGGAGGTGATAATCCCCCTGTATTCTGCACTGGTGAGGCCTCACCTCGAGTCCTGTGTCCAGTTTTGGGCCCCTCACTTCAAGAAGGACGTTGAGGTGCTGGAGCGTGTCCAGAGAAGGGCAACGAGGATGGTGAAGGGTCTGGAGAACAGGCCCTACGAGGAGGCTGAGGGAGCTGGGGAAGGGTCTGGAGAACAGGCCCTACGAGGAGGCTGAGGGAGCTGGGGGTGTTTAGTTTGGAGAAGAGGAGACTGAGGGGAGACCTTATTGCTCTCTACAACTCCCTGAAAGGAGGTTGCAGTGAGGTGGGGGTTGGTCTCTTCTCCCCAGTAACAGGTGACAGAACTCGAGGTAATGGCCTCAAGCTGCACCAGGGAAAATTTAGGTTGGATCTTAGGAAGAACTTCTGTCCTGAGAGAGTCCTCAAGCATTGGGACAGGCTGCCCAGGGAGGGGGTTGAGTCCCCATCCCTGGAGGGGTTTAACAGAGGGGTGGATGCGGTGCTTGAGGACATGGTCTAAGGGTAGACTTGGTGGCGGTAGGTTAATGGTTGGACTGGATGATCTTAGGGGTCATTTCCAGCCTTAACAATTCCATGATTCTATATACAAACAACAAAAAATAGGTACTAATGAGAAAGGAATTCAGATGATACCCAGAAAGCCCATCCATAATGCACTAGGAAAACCCCAGAGAGAAAAGTCAAAGGCCATGTAACGACCCCTAAGCTTTCAGATGCCACACACAGGGCAGAGGAACATCACATATTTACCACAGAATGACCTCAACCTTCTCAAAATGCTTACTTCACCCTCACCTGTCTCAAGGCAGAATCTGTTCCACAACTACTTTTAATATTACACAACCCTACACTACACATTTTTAACTCCTCTGTAGACCACAACATATCTACTTTTTTTTATTTTTTTTTACAGAGCCACTTGCTTGTCAATTTGCCTTAATCACTGACCACTGTGTGGGAAAAATAATTCTAATTTCCAGGGGAAGTTCTGTTTAGCTTGGTTGGGTTTTTTTGTTGACTGAGCTTACATTTGAACATCAGTGCTTGATCTCTGAAACCCAACACAATTCAAGAACACAAACTGGTAGTGTCCCACTTCCCCACATATCTTTCTGCAACCAGTGCCAATCCATGTGTTAAAAAGCCACCAAAAAGAGAACAGGACCAGAGCCAGGAGCTGCAATACACACCACTATGGCTGCACAGAGCATGGACTCCACCAACTGCAGTAAATCATCTGGTGAAAGATGAAGGGTTTACCCCCAAAGTTCAGCAAAATCTTGAGTTTAACAGTTTAACACAAACTCTTGGAGTACTCAGTCTTGAGACATTTACAGAGATACAGAATCATCTTCTTTTGGAAGGTGTGAAACAGGCCCTGGCTTGTTTTCTATCCTGGATGATTTCTATGCATTTCAGTTTGTCTATTCAGGTACGACACCAGGTCCATCGTTAGAGCATCTCCATGTATTACTGGTACTGTAACATGTGCCTATTCCTTTTTTCCCTAGGGGTAAGGCATGCACACACACATTTACAATTTCTTTTTTATTATACACTGAAACTGTAAAAATAAACTTCAAGAGAAGTTTTACACTAGGATCCTGAAGACAGTGAATCCGCTGCTGTCCAAAGTATGTCAGCACTAACACACATCATCCATCCTCCTCAGAGATTTGCTGGTTTTGTCATGATGTACTGTAGAATTTTGTCAGTTGGATACCAAAGGAGAGTCTCCTTGGACACAATGCTGCTAGGTGCTTTGAAGAAAAGAATCAGAACCTTGAATATGACCTCATGTCAGAGGGGTACCTAGAATATCTTCAGGCAAAGAGCTCACATCATTATATGGCACCAAAGGAAGCAGCTAGTGCAGTTCAAACAGCTGAAGCTTTTCTGAGCATACCTGGGAGCAGCAGCCATCCTACAGCATGACAGATTGCCATTACCCCTTTCTTCTAGTCTTCTCTTCGCTACAAAACTAAATCCCAAGAGACCTGGAACTGGAAGAAAGCCAAGGCCACTTTCAATTGTAGTAGCTGGGAGCCACATCACTTGGATCCAGATAAAACCAGCACAGATAATCTGTTCACCCTGTGAAGGGGATGAGCAGAAAATCACAAAATTCCTCTGTTCCAAAGCCAGAAAGTAATAGCTTTGTCTGTAACTTTAGTTACTATTACCAGGCATAAAAAAGCTTTATCCTTTAATTTATCCCTTACACGTAACCCCAGGCTAATGAAGCAACACAGGTGAACACAGTGCAATGCTCCTGCATCTAAAAGTAAATTAACCATTCTGGGTCTTTTTTTGTACTTTTTTTTTTTACTATTTAATTGTCATAGAACATCAAGTTTTATTAAACACTGCTCCAGTAGCCTGAGCAAAGCTTCTGCTCTGGAGAAGTGGCAGGGTCTGAGACAGAAGTGCTCAAGACCAGGAATGGCAACAACTGATGGGAGCAGACCCAAGTGAGCCAGGAGAGCACTCATGTGAAAGGACATATTGCTCCCAGCTGCACAACATCTTGACTTTCCTACCTTCTCTTCCTTTCTATTTGTTTTGTTAGTGAGAAATTAATACAACTTGGATTAAGCATTAAGTAAATCCAAGATTTTAAGCCTTTTATACACCTGCAGAATACTACATACTCGTTTGGTGTCTGTGGAAAAGCAATATTGGTTTTACTCCTTTAAAATTGCAAGCCCTCTTAAGTAAAGACTTACCACATCTGAAGTGTTTTCTGGTAAAAGAAGGATGGTTTCATAGAACATTCTTTGAGTACAAATGTGATTGTTTCCTTCGATTTTACACTTAAAAAACTCAAACCAAACCAAAAAACTTGTTAGTTTATTCATCTTTGCTTGGGAAAAAAAAAAAAAGTCAGGAAAAGTTGAGGTCACACATCAAGTGGGAATTTACAGTCTTTATACTACCCTGTGGTAGGGATTTAGTCAAAATACATTCAGAGGTCAATAATCCTACTTAAGGAAACCTCAGGCTTCAGTCTGAGCTATAGATTGAAGTAGCACAAGGTGCCAGGGGTTCAGTCAGTCCTGTAGACATGACTGACAGCAGAAACACCAGAACCTACAGGCTAAGGTGGCAACTAAGCACCAGCACCTACATGACACTAACAAAATGTATCTAGGGTTCTTACTGTGCCAGCACACTTCAGAGAGATACTAAAGCATCTATCAACCTAGGATGTCAGTGAGACACTTCAAAGACTCCTTTCAGGAAACTGTACTGGAGTCTACCTAGGTTTTGCACCCCAAAGGTTCCCTTCAAACTAAGTTCACAACATTAAGTAGGGAAAGAGTTGCAGAATCACAGAACATGAGAAGCTGGAAGAGACCTTGAAGATCATCCAGTCCAACCCCCCTGCCCGAGCAGGATCATCTAGAGTAGATCACACAGGAATGTGTCCAGATTGGTCTGGAATGTCTCCAGAGAAGNTCCTCACAAGGAAGATGTTCCACTCCACCATCTTGGTGGCCCTGCACTGGACTCTCTCAAGGAGTTGTATGTCCTTCTGGAACTGAGGGGCCCACAACTGGACACAATACTCCAGGTGAGGTCTCACCATGGCAGAGTGGAGAGGGAGAAGGTCCTCTCTTGACCTACTGGCCACCCCCCTTCTAATACACCGAGGATGCCATTGGCCTTCTTGGCCACAAGGGCACACTGCTGGGTCATGGTCACCTTGCTGTCCCCCAGGACCCCCAGGTCCCTCTCACCTGCACTGCTCTCCAACAGGCCAGTCCCCAACCTATAGTTGGGGGATTCACTCCAAAGCCACACTCTCCCCAACAAAAGTGATGTTGTACATAATCCTGACAGAATTCACTCTTAAATTTTCTACACTTTCCATTTTTACCAATCTATAAAATGGGGGCAGTAATTCTTCCAAACTCTGAGGAAAGATTAATTAATGCACATGTTATTATATAAGTCAGATACAACTCTAAAAAGACATTTCTTTTTACCCACAGACATTAGGGTCTGTCATAGTCACAGCATCCCCTGAGCTGGAAGGGACCCATCAGGCCCATGGAGTCCAGCTCTTGGCTCCACACAGACCAGCCCAGTCACAGCAGGGGACTGAGCGCATCGTCCAGACGCTGCTTGACCTCAGCCCAGCTGGGTGCTGGGACCACTGCCCTGGGAGCCTGTCCCAGTGCCTGACCCCCCTCTCAGGACAGAACCTCTTCCTGACACCCAACCATTTTCTGCAGAGTCAGAGCTTTTCCTTTGAGTGGGAGAGCTATGAGGAGCAGTGCTGTTCAGTGGCTGTGACTGTCTCAGTCAGGGCAGTCACAGTTTAACAGCAGCTCTAATAGCTATAGCTCTTGTCTTCTGAGTACACAAACCTTTTTCAGGTCTCTGCAAAGCTGAAATGTATAAGCTCACCCTGCATTTGACAGCAGAGAAAAGCATGCCTTACCAGGGATTCCATCCTCTGAATTCCAATGCAGCCCCTTATCCAAAAATCTGAGGTCATGATTAATAATTCCCCTCTGAGATCTCTGAGCTGACACTGAAAACCTCCTGTTCCCTGTGACAGAAATGATGTTTGCTCTGCTTAGTTGCTTTGATGAAATCCAAAGGAATCATTATCTGCTCACCCTGTCAGACAATTCTGTCTGAATTCTAGTTACCTCGGGGCTGCAGGTCAAGTGAAATCCCACGCTATCCCCAGGCAGGAGTACTCAAGACTGGACCTACTGCCACTAATAAAAGCCAAAATCATTACAGCTTGCAACGTTTCCAAGCCAATTCTTGGATCAGAAACTGCACTTAAACATATAAAATTCCACATCTCAAACAGCATTCAGATATTACAAGCATATTAAAAGTAATCTACAGTGCAGTGCAGCTTTCTCTTAATATCAGCAGGAAGAAGAAGCTTAAGTTAGTGGCAAGCTTTGGAATGTGACACTTCTCTAGACAAGTGATTCTGTACTGTTAGATCAGCAAACATGAGGGATGGGGGGGGAATCTGGCTGACTAAGGACTGCAGGATTCAGTTCTTTGCCACCTAAAGTGGCATTTTGAAAAATGATGTTAGTTTGGTTTGCAACCTCAGCTGACACAGGGAAAATGCTAAGATGAATTACTAACATTTCTGCATGGGCTCTGGACAGGATGATGCAATATGCTGAAACAACCCCGACGAGGAAAAGCAGCACGGGAGCAAACAGCAAGAGCAGCCCCTGCAGTCCGGGAGTGATGAACGGCCGGCTCCAACCAACAGGAAAACCCTGTCAGTGCCAGGCAGGACAGAAATGAATTCCCAAGCAGAACATTCTTGAACAGTGCCTGACAGATCTTCAGTACTGCAGCTGATGGGAGTAGGCATATCCACAAAGGAAGGGACCCATCAGGACCATGGAGTCCAGCTCCTGGCTCCACACAGGACCAGCCCAGTCACAGCAGGGGACTGAGCGCATCATCCAGACGCTGCTTGACCTCAGCCCAGCTGGGGGCTGGGACCACTGCCCTGGGGAGCCTGTCCCAGTGCCTGACCCCCCTCTCAGGACAGAACCTCTTCCTGACACCCAGCCTGACCCTCCCCTGTCCCAGCTTCATGCTGTTCCCTCGGGTTCTGTCCCTGGTCCCCACAGAGAGGAGATCGGTGCCTGCCCCTTCGCTGCCCCTCGTCAGGAAGCCCCAGACCACCATGAGGTCTCCCCTCAGCCTCCTCTTCTCCAGGCTCAACAACCCCAGGGCCTTCAGCCTCTCCTCATCACACTTCCCCTCCAGACCCTCCCCATCCTCGTTGCCTCCTCTGGACACTCTCCAGTAGTTCTGTGTCCCTCCTGCCCTGTGACCCCCAAAGCTGCCCCCAGAGCTCCAGGTGAGGCCGCCCCAGCGCAGAGCAGAGCAGGACAATCCCCTCCCTGGCCCGGCTGGCCGTGCCGTGCTGGAGGCACCCCAGGGGACGGCTGGGCCCTCCTGCCTGCCTGGGCACACTGCTGCCTCCTGGGGAACTGGCTGTCCACCAACACCCCCAAATCCCTCTCAGCATGGCTGGCCTGCAGCACCTGAACCCCCAGCCTGGATGTGCTGCCAGGGCTGCCCCTTCCCTGGTGCAGGATCCGGCACTTGCCCTCGTTAAACTTCATGTGGTTGGTGATGTGTGGTCTTGAAAGAACCAAAGAGCACCAACAGGGGATGAAACACTGACTGCAAACAGAAATACAAATCAACATGAGTGGATATTTTGGGTTGAAATGAAAGCAAACTCTGGCACAGAACAAGTCTGTACATACAGAAGGCAGACAATAGATTTACAGTGAACTGAGGCAGGGAGCTAAAAAGCAACGTCACTGTTTATCCAATACCCACTTCTAGCAGTCAGATTAGATGCATTTTCACCTAATTATGGTAAATGAAAGAAAAAGTGTTCTCCAAGTTTATCAAACAGAACTGGAAATCTTAGAACTAAGCCATAATACATCCTTCCCAAGAGTGTTCCAAAGATTTATGGTTTTCTCTCATGTGCCATGGAACCTGCCTTGGCTGTGTTTTTCCAGGCCAACATTAGGATTTATCCTTGCCTCACTTGTTCCACACAAATAAAATAAACAATTCAGAGTTAAATTTGCTGCTGGGTATGAGATTAAAACAAACAAAAGGAAGACAGAGGCAGGCATTATTAATTGTGTGAAATACGAGCTCTTGGAGTTATACTTCAGCTATAAAAACAAATTGCTGTAGTATTGTTGTAGTAAGTATTCTTCTGCCACTAGATAGGAATTTATGCATCTCCTCATGTGAAATAGTACCACATACCTCTCAAAAAAAAAAACACATTGCAAATGCAAATTACAGACAAGAATCCAGTCAGGCAAAGAGAACCAGGGTCTCACTTAATCCCCTTCCTATGATTCATCTTATACAATCCCAAATCAAAACATTGTTGCCAACATACACAGCATTTCCCCTCCCAATCATCCCAGGAAATAAGGGAATCAAGAAATCAAGCAAGGTGACAAGAAGGGGTAAGTGGAAAACAGTTTTCTGGCCTTTCACATGTGTTTCAGGACCACAAATGTTTCATGTAACTTAAATGCCTCATTTAGAGTGGCAGTGGCAATGAAGAGAAATTAGGGCTCCTCTCCACAGCAGATGGATTCAAGCAGATCATTAGGTACCTCTCATCCTTGGAAGATGTTTCAACTGAATGAACTGGTAAATGAGTATGAACTGCAGCAGCTCTGGTAACTGATGAACTCCAGTAGTTTGAGGCCTGAGAGGTTTTGTACAAGGCCAACACATCCCTATCACTACCAGCCAGGTCTGTCTGAAGCAATACAAATGTGGAGCTGGGCTCCCCAGCACACCAGCTCTTTACTTTCTTCAACATCCAGATGATGAATCTTGCTAGAAAGGCCCCTCAGTTTCCTTGCTCAGAGAGCATTCCCACACCCAGAAGTTTCAGGCATGTGGTACTGCTCTCTTAAACCAGCAAACCACAGGGCTCCAACTAACACAGCTACCCTTATGTTTGACTCCATCTCCTAGCCACCACACACCACTGCCACTTCACACACACTCTCCCTTACCTTATCTGTACTTCCATTGCCTTAATACAGATGTGGAGCAATCATCAGAGATTAACTCCCTCTTTAATAATACACTGGCCCAGACAGCAAAGTGTCTCCCAACTTTCCCAGTGCTGCTCCTTTCCTGTCAGGTTCACTTCCCAAAACATGAGCAAAAGCACTGTAAGGCCACCTTAGTAACTACAAAAACAATCACACAACCTTTTCACAGTTCCTGAGAGAGGATGGGACAAGGAACCCTCTCAGCACCTTCAGGACACAGCTTTATGAAAGCAACCATCACTGGGTGTGTGTGAGAACTGGCTGCCTGGCCAAGGCATTGCAGATTTGGCCCAGTCAGTGTGGTATCCAGTTGTTCTTATTCTAAGCCCTCAATCCACCTGATCCCAGGTTGAGGACTCTTGCTTGGCCTCTGACTAATGACTTGCAGTGCTTTGCTCCTCCCAAGAGCCCCGGGGCAGAAGGAGGGAGGCACAGAGAGACGAGAGAGCTGCAGTGGTAAACGGAGGGAACTGAGGCTTACAAGCAGCAGCATCAATCGTCAGTGACACCGTGGATGCACACTATTTGTCTTCATCATCTGCAAGCTCTCAGGGCCCATCTGCTGGAAACACTGCCATGGTCCCAAGTAGCAAACTGCATCCAGATCTAATTCTCCTGGTAAGCTGCTGTCTATCTGGATGGCTTCAGTCCTTAGACTGTGCTTTGAAAAGGTAAGGAGCGTTTCAGAAGTCCTTTCCCTCTACAAAACCTACTCTCATCAACACAAAGCAATCCACCTCTCATGGGCTACAACTTGCAAGACACCCCTCAGAGCATCAATGACTACTACAGCTCCACTTCTAACACCACCAGCCAAAACATCTGTACATCTGTATAAAATGTGTGAACTGTCCATCAGGTATGGATTTAAAGAGCTGGTCATGACTGGATCCCCCAGTCTCATCAACAGGTTCACACAACAGACTCTGGGAGAACACAAACTGATACCAAGAAAGCCTTTCTTCCCAGAAAAGGAGACTGGCACAGGGGAATACACAGTGGATTTACAGATGGCTAGATGAGGTCAATCTCCTTGGGATGGACTTGTCACCTCTGTGTATTACAATGCAACTTCCCTTGTCAAAGACACAGGGCAGAAGAGAGATGCTCTTAACCAGGTCACTGATCAGAGCCAAAATTTTCCAGGGGCACAAAGGGTGAAATCCTCTCTGGTAAAGGAAATAAGGGCAACATCTGCATGAACAACCTTCAGTATTGATTTTAGAGAGACACTCCTAAGAGCCAAGAGTGTCCAGGAGATGGTACATCAGCTCTGGACCACCATGGGAAACAGCTTGGGAGCAGCTTGGTTTGGCAGCCTCATAGCCAAAAGAAATGAAAGGAACATTTCAGAGTTAATCCTGAGTCACAGGTAGCATCCAGCCAATGTATTTGTTAGTGCTCTGAATCTACCCCAACACAGGGTGACTGAGAACAACTTTGCAAAGCACTACAGAATGTCATGCAAGCCCCATCACTCCAGCCCTGAGGAAGGGGAGGGCCTCAACAGGTGCCACACTTGCAGGGCCTGGTGCCACAGGGAAGATCTTCTGGTACCATGCAGTGGTAACCCTCCACTGTAAAGAGCTTTGAGTGACAGGAACAAATCAGTCTCCTTTAGGGGAGGAGGAAGAGAAATTAAGGAAGAAAATTAAATTGCAAGATCAATACTTATAATAAAGGACACCTCTGCTTCCTCTGGTCATTGTTTTCTCTCAATTAGCGAGCTAGGAATGAGACACCAGTTGAAAACAAAGGATTCTGTGACAGCAAAGATCCAGGGGCACACATGCAAACTCAGAGTCAGGAAAAAATAAGGATAAATCATTTAATCAGTTTCTGCTACAGCATCCTCACTTGGAAGTGTTGATGAAGTGAAAAACCTTTTCCTCTGAGGTACTGAGCACCTCTATGATCAAAAAGGGGCTGAGGACAACAAGGATTGCAATTAACATCAGGAACTACTGTCTCCATAGAAGCAGCTTTCATTTATGCTGATATTGAATAATGGTTACGTTGTTCTGGCATAGGACTGCCAGAGTTCTGAGTCTTTTCAAGGTTTGGTAGTTGGGTTTTTCCTTTAGAAATCTCCTGAACAATATCTCTGTAATGGAAGATCAGAATGGCTTTTGCCATTTCTCAAAGCTGCATGATAACAAAAGGTCACAGGCTGGCTCCAGTCCCCTTGTATTTAGCAAAATAATGTGGTTCAGAACAGAAAGGCTCAACTTAAAGGTCACAATAAAATCTATTTTTCTCCACTGTATCATAAAGAATATTTCCTTAGAGTCATATTCCATCCTACTGCAGACTGAGCAGTTTTCAAAACAAACCCAGGTAACACATTGCACATGCATTTTTCTAAACATTATCATTGCTGTTTGTTTTCTAGTTTGGGGGGGGGCTGGGGGTGGAGGGGTAAAGTCACAGCTTAACTCCAAAACAATTAGCTTCTCTAAAAATACCTGAAGAGTTAAAGATGCTAAATGCTACAGCAAACTAAATTAACACCTGTAAAAGTCAACTGTCATGGCTTTCAAAGCTTTAGGAAGCAATTCTTATACTGCTGCTTGGACTGGTCTTAATAAAAAAGCAAGCACTGCTGATAAAAAGGGGTTACTGCATCATCTGTTTCTTCCAGACCTAAGGGAATTTTCCAGATGCATATTCTATACCAGTCAAAACCAGACTTTGGGTTTTTTTTTTGGCTTTTTGCTTATCTTCTCATTTGAAAGAGCGCAGGAGCACGCATGAGGCTCAGCATATTCCTGTTGTTCTGTTTTTGTTTCTTTGGGATTAATTCTAACAAAATCAAGAGAAAAATTAGTAGAAAACCTTTAAAACACCACCACTGAGAATTAGCATAGACCCTTATGACCTGGAAGGAGCTTAGAGTTGCTCATCCTTGCTGGATGCTCTTTGTGGCTCCTGAGGAGGGAGATGCAGGATAAATCCTTTTCCCATTTACTCTCCTAGTGCTTTTGGAAAAAGTGCCAGCTGTAGGATGCTGCAACAACACAATGTAGAGAATATAAGGGGTGCTGCCAGATTTTAGACAAGGAAATAGATGGAGAAGCTCTTTGAATCTTTCCAGTTTACAGGTATCCTGTGAAGGTCACCTTTTTCTTTAGCTGCTTCCAAGTGTCTAATACATTATAAAACACTAAATAAACCAAAAAATATGATACTTATGATATCTGAAAGATCTTCTGTCATCTTTTGTGTAGAGGCTTCTCCCTCCTCTCATCCTTAAAAACAAATCTGTTTGACATGGACCCTGATTCAGTACTGTCTTTGGTATAGGAGATGTCTCAGGCCACAACCACCTCAACATCAGGTACTCTACGAAAAAATAGCACATACTTGACACAAGTACATGCATCACCAGAAAGTTCCATATCACACCAGAGTGATTAAAAACAAAACAAACAGAAAAGAGGCACACAAAATTCTTTATAAGCAGTGACCTTAGATGCAAAATATTTCAGGGCAATATTAATCAGAAGGATATAGTTTATACAGAAAACTTAATATAGGAAAAAAATCCTGTTGGTCAAGGATGTAAATTTACTGTAAAAGAATCAAGTGTACATCTGAATCTTTATTTATCCAAATTAAAAAGCCTTACCAAAGCTCCTGCTATGGACATGTAGGACAAGAAACTCACACCAAAAAGTGAGAGCACTGATGCATAGCACCACTGCATGGAGAAGCCTGCAAAAATCAGAGCTGCATGACCAGGCCACAGCTGCACAAAGAACATACACTTGGTTTTTATTTTTCATCCTTAATAGGTACAGAAGCCAGAATCCCACCTAGAGCTATCCTGGACTAAGTGTAAAGTGTGTGAAAGAAGTTAAACACAGCTCCATGGAAGACATTTTCACTGGCCTTGGGTTTGGTTCCAATTTGTTTGAAGGAAACTGCTACTGATGAAGACAGAAAATTCACCTAGTATTCCTGCTTTAAAGGTGAGAAATAAATCATGCTATAGCTTTTATTCCTTGAATCTTGTACAAGTTGTACCTTATGGGCCTCAACAGTTCTTATTCAAAAGCAAATTTGCTAACAGCAGCCTGAGCAGAAATACATGTGACTGAATCCGGACACACGTGCCCCTTTCTAGCTGAAGCAGTAACCAACCTCCTCAGAAGTACATAAATATTTGCTGTAAATTTCAACAAATTACCATCAATTACTATATTTATGATCAACTAACCATTTTCCCTACATCTTTAGAGGGCTGCCCTTTGTTTACCTATGAAATTAAGCTTCCAGGCAACAGTTTGAAAACAGAGATGGGGAATCTGAGGACTAACAGCAGAACTGCCATGCTAAGAAAGCAGTGAGAGCTTTCAGTCCTGCAGGTTTCTGCTCAGCCTGGGGCTAAGGAAGATGGATTGAAAAGCCCATATTTTTCTCCCTCCTTACACTTACAAAGGCTCAGCAAAAACTGATTGGCCTCTTTTTGCATGCATGCTTCACACTCAGCCCTATTTAGCATCACTCCATCTGGGCCTAAATGATTTGTTTTTTTCCTCCTGACATCAGCAAGCTTCACAATGCAAAGCAAATGCCTTTTTAATGCTAGATCAAGAAGAATGAGCAGACCACCGTGCTTTTCCACATTTAGACAGCCAGATTAACTCCTACTCATCTTCCCCACATGCTACTGAAGAAGCAAGATTTCCTCACAGAGGCTCGATGGCTTACAAGGGTAGGAAGACAGATGCAATATTTCAGCGTTGTTGTACTGTGAAAAGGTGGCAGTTTTCACATGCAGTTCCATTCAGCAAGAGGATTATCCCTGCTCCTTGGGTGTTTACACAGAGCAAGTTATTCCCTTCACAGACTTATTCTTCTTAATTAACAGAGAGAAAGTGTAGATCCCAGCCATACACAAGATGTCCATTCTGTCTCCTGATCCACATTGGAGTGAGCTCCTCAGAAGAGAAAGGTGCCAGCAATACATGTTCACGCTGCCAAGCCATGAGCTTCTGCCAAAACTCCACCAGCTTCTGAGGTAATCATGGCTTTGCTTAATGCTTGAAATTTGATTTCACATATAGAACAGACTTATGAGGACAACAGTTAAGATCTTCCATTCCCTTCATCATAAGATTTAATTTTTTTAGTTGCTCATATCCTTACACATACACTAAGTGCTCAGGTGGAAGCCTGCAATCTTGTCCAAACAGGGAAAAGATTTCTTTACTTTGTATTTCAAATGAAACAGTGCAATCACTTCTGAAGTTCAGATGCCTTCCCCAAGTCAAAAAACTGACAGAGACTCTCAGATTTTCAGGCAGACCCGTGACCTGCAGCCAAGACTTGCTGTAACACAGCAACAGGTCACTGAGACAGACACGCAGCTTTAGTCCCCCATCAGCTGTGCACTTTGAAGATAAAGATTTGCCAGCAATTCAGTGCCAAAACTGTGATAGATGCCACTTGCACCAATCCACTTTTGGCATACAACTGATCAGGAATTTCTTTAAAGTTGTAGCTGTGAGCTGCAGCTAAGCAGAGAACCAAACCCAAGAACACCAACACTGCTTTCAAAGGAACTGACTGCACCAGCTTTCAGAAACACCTCTGTGTGTGCTCCTGCTCTGGACTAAGTGTGTGAGCTGTGGGATGGATGCCTGAAAAAAAAGCAGCAAAACTCCCCCCATGCTTTAGCAGCATGGCCAAAAGGTCAGAGCTTTACACCAAGGGAGGCTGCCAGAGAAACGTGCCACACCAAGAATCCCCTGCCTGTCATCCCTTCCCGTTTTTATTGGAAGGAATCTACCCCCAACAACCCCCAAGACAAAGGCAATCACTCTCCAAGGTGAGGCCCAAGGCCCTTCTGTTTTAACTACTGAAGGCAGAGCTTCATACACAAACTGTGTCTTCCAGTTAGCACAGAGCCCCTGAGGCTGTGTACTGCAGGGGAAAAACATTCCCAAAGGCACAGACAGGTTTGGCTGGAAGGGACCTCAAAGATCATCTTGCTCCAACCCCCTGCCATGGGCAGGGACACCTTCACTAGCCCAGGGTGCCCAATTCAGGTTACACTCCAAATACTTTTCTCCCTACTTTCCTGTAGGGGTTTTGACCAGTTCAAGCCAGAAACAAATTCTCAAAGTTTTCCTCTTCCCCAGTGTTTTATAATTTTACTCCTTGCCCTTTGTTAAAATCCAGGGACTTGTGACATAACAAAAAACATAACAAAACACCCACAGAATGGTTAAAAAAGAGAAACCCTACTACCAACACAAGTTTTAGTGCACTGTAAAGTGTTATCAAAGCTAACCATTAATTATTTTAAATGAAAGTATATTTATTGAGCATTGAAAGCTAAAAGCAGCATGCAAAGAGGAGGATGTATCATAACAAACTTCTTCCACAGCTGATGGAGTTGGAACTGGAGCTGGACACTGCTGTGAACATGGCCTGGAGTTCTTCTGTCCATTGCAATGTCAAGGTTAAATGCACCATCAGCTGCAAAACACATACTACACAAAGTGGAGTATCAAATGGAGTCCTGCTTCATCACCCTGGAATGTTACTCAGGCAGGAATGACTGCTTCTAAGGTTTATACATCCCCAAATACCAGGTATTTGTACCAGTCCATAAGTGGGAATGATACCAGGACAGCTCTATCAGCATAATGCACTGCAAAATTATCACAGCCACAACAGTTTGGGGCCATCACAATTGCTGATGAGATGGTTGTCATCTTCAGGTCATAACCTTGAAAAAGAAAAAAATCCAACTGTATTGCTTATTTCTTCATGTTTTCAGGTATGTTTGGACAAAAACAAGGCCATTATGGAATCCAGGTTTACAGGCAGCTTAATTATAAGCTTTTAAGGAGCAAAGTGACCCATTTAAAACAAAGGGAAGAAACACAGTTAAAGGTAGTGCTCTGAAAGACCGAGTTCCTTTTAACTATAACACACACAAATTCATTGCTATAATAAGCCCAGTATATAATAAACACAGTATTACAGTGTTTTTATTCATAAGTTGCAAAACCTATAGGAAAGCTTTCTCAGCTGATCACATTAATGTCCTCTCTTGAAACTAGCTATGGAATACTTTGGTTTGAGGTCACCTGGAACAATGAAAGTGCTGGCTCTTTGTCGCTGTAAGGGATACCTTTGGACCTTGCAGCCAGTGTGTCACCTCAAAGACTAGGCCAGAGATGACTATTAGTGACATCTCTTACACACAGATGCAGCTCAAAGACTAAAATTTTTCTATCCTATAAGAGATTAAACTTGACCTTAACAGAAACACCCAAAGAATCCAACTAGACAAAGAAGGAAGAGAAGTCTGACATGAGGGATGTGCTGCAGGTGATTTATAAAGCCTTCCCAGTGATCTTGGGAAATGAAACCACACTGCAGAAAAGCAATAATCTTTACTGCTATTAGTTGTGAAGCCATTTGAAGTGCTGTGTGCAGCTCTGGTAACGTTCACCACCAGGCTGTGAAGAGTAACATGAGTAATAAGGCTGAGAAACTGATTTATAGGGAAAGATTAAGAGTTAAACACGTGGATCTTTGCTAGCTTACAGTGAAGAGCGAGCACGAGTACCCATGAATATTTGATAGATGCAACTTCTAAGGAGGAAGAGATCTATCTAGTGTGACACACAAGGATTAGAAGTCAAATTGTGAAGAGCAGAAAAGAGAACTTTTAATAGGAACTTCCCTGTTGAGCTGTGCTACCAGTGAAATAACTGTGCTGTGAAATGGCTTCACATTTCAGGCCATGCCCCAGAAAGGTTTCAAGCATGACTCGCACTGTCTTCTTACCTTTCCTAGCCACCCACTCCCCACACATCTACACAATCACCACAGTGGGGTTTCCTGCCCACTTGGTAGCAGTGACAGAGGTTTGAAGATGAGCAGGAGAACACTCCCATGCACTGCCTGGGAGCCATAACATCAACAGACCTGACTGACAAGGGTGCCCAGTCAAACACCTCTGCCACGCTTTCGATGCTTCCGTCTGCGCTTCCACCGGAGCTGGACTCCACATGTAAAGCAGACCATGAACCACTCTTGACACTTGTGATGCCATCAGTGGTAGCACTGGGCATGTCACCAGCCAGACATCAGATACTACAGCTAGCATCCACAGATAGACACTTCCACCATCACCAGCTTTTCACACTGCTTGTGACCGTGGGGACTCTCATAATTCTTAGGCAAGTGAACACTGCAAGTCTGTGGGGAACAGGGAGGTCTCAAGAAAGATACATTTACTGTCAAATAACATCATCTGCCTAAACAATATTGTTGGACTTGTCACTCCTGATATGCATACAATGAGATATTGTGATGGTGTATAGAGATTCTTAGAATTTCTGTCCACTCTCACTAAATGTGACTGCTATCAGTGAACAGACAAGTAAGGGATAACCTGTAATCAATATTGACAGTATGTCTGGGGGTTTTTTTCTCCTGAAAAATAACCACCCTATTCAAGAGGTAAAGCTTCTAAAATGACTGATCCAATGTGGCCCCTTAAATGTCTAAATTCACCTCATTTGAAATTTAATCATCTGGGACCACCCAACTTCCCTAATCAATGTATAAAGTGTTGCAGGTTTTCTGGGTTTTTTCCCCACTTTCAGTGTTATCCCAAATAAAAGCGGTCACACAGGTAAAAAATCAAGCTAATGAAAATGCAAAACAATTAAGAGATACAACACTGCAACTCCTAACTGCCTCACTGTGGTTGATGACCTTTTCCTCAAAAGCAATGTTTTAAAACAAATGTATGTTTTAACACACATCTACCTTCACATACACTGGCAGACAGACCTGGCTAAACCTATAGAAATAAGGAAATTCACAAGCATTTAAGCCTCTGAAAGCAAGACTGGTCCCTAACTCTTATAGGGACCCTAGTTTCATGTTATCCCTCTTCATTGAGTAGATATCACATTGCTTCCAGCTCTGCAAGCTGGCAAAACAGATGCCAAAACTGTGATAAGACAGTATTTTTACTGTATAATTGATGTGCATTATCACAGAAAACATTTCAATAACATGCAGGTTGCTTATAAAGACTTATGGACTACAACATAACATGGGATTGTGGGATCAAAGCATAATGATGTGAAATTTCAGCTTGAAGGGAAAAAACACTCAACTTTTCCCTAAATATGTGTCTACTTTGAACTCATTAAGATCCACAGGGATGCCAAAAAACAGCTCTACATCCACAACATACACACAGAACATACCAGAAAACCCTTTGACCCTCACTGTGAAAGAGGTGGCCAGCTAGGGTGTTGTACACACTCTTTTAATACATATAGCAATTTTGTTTCACTAAAGATATGAGAAGGACTGTATTTATGCCCTATAACATAAATTCAGGAGACTCACTGCTGCAACAGTTCAGGCCAGTAAATAATGTAGTGAAAGCCAGGAAAACTGGATAGGTTTATGATTAAATGTCTGCAGACAAACCTCTATAAAACTCATGTGAGGATAACATACTTGGCCCAAGAATGGCACTGCCTACTCAGAGTTGGTGCTAGTTCTTGAAACTTTTAAGTCAGATATTTTAAGTCTCAGATCAGAAGCCTCTTAGGAAATCCATGCCCTACTCCTCATTGAGCTGCACTGCAAGTACCACACAACTACATGAGTTATTACAAATAAAGGCACTTTCCTCACAAGTGGCACAGGAAGAGAACTGTTGGGCTTTGGGTGGTTTGTTAGGCTTGAATTGCTACTGTTTTAGCGTGATTTCCTCATGCATTTTTCCCTACAGGTATATAAAAACTATGGCAAACATCTCAGTATCTGATTTGCCCCAGTGGAGAGAGAGAGCAAAGCAGATCTGTTTCTGCATGGCTGCAGTTGCTCATACATACCAACTCATTTGTGGAGGAGAAATGGAAGAGAAGCAAGTATGCCCATGGGTAAATCTCATCATCAGAGAGCAGGAGGTCAGCAGACTTACTGAAACACACCAGGCTAGCTTTACAATCCACCTTGAATGGCAGGTATCTGAAAACCAAGTGACATTCACATGTAATTTTACATTAAGCATCAAGTGTCACACCAGCCTAAATGCAGGTTTACAAGGTTATACAGGAAAACAGCACCTTTCTCACTCCTTGCCAAACTCTATTTTCCTGCAGAGGCTATAGTTAGTAATATGTGGGATATAGACTATCAATCAAATTATGGGTATATGCACCCTTACCATACATGTTACAGCACCTTTCACAGCATGTTCAAAAGTTCAGTCAACATTTGTTAGCAGCATTACTCAACAATACCAAGGGTGTCACAGTTTCATCACTGAAATCTGTAGTCATAACAGGAAACAGCATTTTAAATGTCAACAAATTAACTCTTCTTTTAAAAAAAAAAAACAAAAAAGCACATCTGCCACCTGAATTCACTGCAAGGAAGATGCTTCTGCTGAGTGGGACTTACTTACATGAATAAGCAATGTTATTGATCAGTAACAGAATTATATTACATTAGAAAGATCTTTCATGGACTTCTGCTTTTTTATCTCAAACATCTTCCCAACCAGCTAAGTCAAATATACCAGTAGAATATAATCTAAGTTTTGGGGGTTTGGTGGAGGCTTTTTTGTTTGGGGTTTTTTTTAGTATCTGTTACTCTTGTTCCCCCTCAAGTCAGGAATATACAGCCCCTCAGTGGCAGGGGTTGGAAAGAACCTGATAGGCATCACATAGTCCAAACCCCTGAGCTGCAGCAGGATCACCTCGAGCATGCACTAAGTCATACTAGTAAGTCCAAGGCAAAGAACCAAATACATCTCCCACAGGTACCTCAGCCAATTTCAATTCTTCTCCTAAGAACTTTGCTTGACCTGTTTAACTACTACTTTCCACTGTGACCACAGCTTTTTATTTCTAGTAATTGGAAATAAACTACAGGTTTCACTAGCACTTAACTTCTGAAACTACTTAATGCCAAGAAATAAACAGAAATGATGAGCCATTCTTGCTGAAAGTCTTTGACAAGAAGTCTAGTAATGGATTTCTGCTTTAAAGCACACAGCACAGCCTCTCCCAAGTAGTCACCCTGAGAAATAACAAACTTCAGCTGCTAGGTAAAGCTGATCAAAACCATGGAGCCATCATGTGGTCACCTAAAGCAGGTAGGTCCTTCTTGGAGCATCAGTGTTTCAGAGATTAGTCACTGCCTAACTACATACCTTTAAGTATAGGGTCAAGACCCCCATCTTCACAAAGCTGCCTGAAATTTGTCACAAATTTGTATCATTTACCTAATTTTGAACCATTCCACCTTGAGAACTGCACCCTCTGTCTCCTGAAAGGGACTTTGAAGCCAAGTCACAATGCTACTTGGGGTGTTAAAAAAGCATCACATATAAAAGCAGTGTTATTTCTTCTGTTTCAACCCAGATTACAATCTCTTTGAAACAGAGATTTTCTTCACAGCTCCAGGAAAGCAGACACAGCATTGTACAGAGAAGCAGCCTTCAGGCACAAAAATGCCTGAAGACAGTGTTCTCTCTCTCACCACCCAAGAAAAAAGTGTTTGAACAGCTACTGCTTCAGTAAAATTTGTCCTTAATTTATTTTTAAAAAGACAGGTACTCCCTGGCAAACTTCCCTGGCCAGAAATGCAAGCCTTGTCTGCAATGCTATTATTACACTGATATAAAGAGACAGGGAGGGAGGATCATTATCCAGCAAAATGAATAGGCACTGATGTTCTACTCCAGCAGAGATGAAGGTTTCTACATATAGTCAATATGTTTCTATTTGTAATTAGGACCTTATTTAAAAGCACTTGGGTGACTACTGATCCTGCAAGCCCACTGCTATAAACCACAAACCTCCCATTAACAGTGCAGTGCAAAGCTCCCTGTTTTTAATGATTCAACTCCCTTAAAACCAAGATTAACAAGAGATAACATACAGATCCTTGTGCAATTTCAAAAATATTTAAGGGAAGTGACGCTTAAGGCAAATGTTTAAGTCACATGAAATTGATATAACATATCTAATATATATATAACATTATTTTTGTACAATACATTCTTATTTTTTGAGAGTTTAAAATAAATTCTGTAGGATGCCATAAGACTTGCAAATTCCAGGCATCAAGTCCTTTCCTGGTCAAGCAAGTGTGATTATAATCTGAAGCCTGTATGCTGTGCACAGGCAAATAGAACAACAGTAATTCAAAAGTATATACTTTTTTTCCCTGCCACAAAAGGCAGGGGTGGTCTGACCTACATTTTGTAAACTACTTGCCTGGGGCAATTTCAGGATACACCTCGAGCCTGGTGGCAGCCCTGGGGAGGTGCAGCCCAACAACATAAAACCACAATTAAAAACCCTAACGATTCCAAAGGGAATCTACAGACTCGAGAATCAAACTACCATTTTTAATTGAAGTGGAAGAGGGCTTGGATTATACTGGCATTCTAACTGCAGGGACAGAAGAGCCTCATTTGACAGCACAATTAGCTACAAGGACTATGATCTGAATACAAGTGCTATTATGGTCAAGACCACAGTATAGAACATAAAAGACGTATTTTTCAAGAGGAGCTTGAAGCTATTTCAGGGGTCATATGGTCTGTGTTATTGTCCATTTTAGACTTTAAAAGCTACAGTTAAACAAATTATCAACACCTCTTTGCTTAACAGAGGAGTGGCAATGTACTGGCACTTGAGTTTCAATCCAGTTAAAAACATTTAACTTCCTATTATGTTGAAGTCAGGTATGCATTTTATCATTTAATATTGCAGCTAGTTCTTCCCTTGATGACACAGATATATTTTACCTCTATATGATCAATTAACTATCTTAATTTAATCTAAATAGTCCCATCTACAACGACAGAGTTCCCTGCACACTGAGTAACAAGTTTTCACACACACTGGGACCTCCAGACCCGTTTTCTTCTGACTACAATCCTCTGGTAGGGCCTTGGCTGCATTCTGTGCACTCAGATCCTACCTCACAGCTCCTGACCTCATCCTTTCACAGGAAAGAAAGGTGAGCATGCAGGTGAGAAGAAACAGGACTAACCAGGCACATCCCCAAAGTGAAAGGCATGGGGAATGGGGACTAAAAAGCATGGTGGCCAACAAACCAGGCTGGGCCTTGCCCGCTGTCTGTAAAGTAAATACATAGATTTTAGGCTGCAGAGGAATGTGGGTCTTTAATTACCCCATGCACAATTGATAATTGACCTCCCTTTGTGGGTTTTACTTGACAGAAGTAACACAAAACAAAGAAAAGCAAAAAAACTGTTTCAAACCACCTGCCCAAGACAACGTGGCCCTGGGCTTCTCTGGGCCACACAAACCACAGCCCAGAGCTCAGCCCCGTGCTTCAGCCAGTCCCCACAGCTACCTCCTTTTGAGAAAATAAAACTACTCATTTATTTCATTACTTACACAGTTCAACTGCTCAAATACTTCATTTTAACCTTTCCAAGCAATACCTGAAGTGAGTCACTTGATACATTTTACACCTATCATGTGTACAAATGGAATAAGCAGATATCAGATGAACACACCTTTCTTCCACAGTATATACGTGTACACCATCTTGGAACTATAGGCACACTCTAAAGACTGAGACACACAGACTTAATGTTCATTTATAATGAACATAAATAAAATTTTAGCATAACAGGCAATGGAATATAAAATGCTTTTGCAAACATGTCAATTGCACTTAATTTATCATGCTATGAAAAACTTTTAAGACTGCTCCAGCATATTGATTTTTTTGCATACAATAAAAGCCTTTATTCAAGAACATTCCAGCATTTTGAAAGTGCCATACCTCCCTAACCTTGAAGTATACATATATATATGTAAAATACACACCAAGAAACATCTAGCATCAAAACAACAGCCTTGAACTACATGTTAATTAAGCACTGAAGCCAATTAATTGCACAAAGCAGTTTTTCTTTCTGACTCAAACTTTGGAGGAAAGTTTTCATTTGATCCAAGTACCCTCAAATTCCAAAATTATCAGAACCCTAAACCAAACAACTCCTCTAGTAACACTAAATTAATGTTATTCCTCTGGTAACACCGAATCACTTGATGTCAGAAGTTAGTAATCTCAGCCCTGAACTACTCAAGGTTGTGAAATGTCAACCTTCACAGACTTCACTTGGGGAGCACTCACAGGACTCTGTTTATGGAGACACAGCATCTCCTTCCCTTGCAGGCAATGCAGAACAAAAGTTGCATTTCAGCCCTTCAACTCATTACTGGAACTCTCTGCTAGCAGCTGGGGATTATCAAAGTCTAATCACCACAGAGTCGATCTGACAAACCCAAATCCATCCTTCAGAGGCCTTAATCAACTGGAAGCATTACGTTACTTTCAGGTTTAGAAGACAACCGACTTCATTTTTACTCCATGATCTGTGGAAAACAGTTTCTCACAACTTAATGGTAAAAAGAATTTTTGAATAACGAGGACTAGGGAAGGGAGGAAGGCATATGGAGCTGAGGGAATAATTCAAGAGTGTCTTCATACAGGCAGTTTTTTTCCCCCTGCAATACTACTTGCTGAATATACGGCCTTCTTTGTGACGATAAAAATAAACAAAGCCCCTCTGCACAGCGCTGTAATATTGTGACTCCTGGAAAAATGAGCAGAGCAGCTGCTACCCTCATTAAATTAAAAATAGTTGCAAAATATAATGGATCTTCATTTGTGATGAGCTCTGAATAGATTGCTAATTGCCCTGCTAGATGTTGATTTTCTGTTTCTCCTGCGATTCTCCTTCTGTTCCTTAACCTTGTGACAGACACGAAGCACAGGAGACCAGGACCCCAGGACATGGTGAGACAAGCCTGGCTAGTTTCACTCTGGTTTCTGCTTTAGAGAAGGCACACTAGGGAGGAGGAGAAGCATCCCCATGTATGAAAGACCATACCACATTTACTTCCTGCAGCAATCTGTATTACACCTCAAACAATTGCTGGCATGAACAGGGATATTTTTTCCTGGCTATTGCACAGGGAAGTGGTCAATTAGGACATTTAAATGAGACTGAGCATCCTGGCTTTGAATGAGGTAAAAATGAACCAGCTGTGGTAACAGGCCATAAAGATTGGCATGTAAGCAGGTCCTCCTAGATGAGGTAGATACTATTCCAAAAATAACATGTATTTTTCAAAAGACATGCTGGGTTAAGTGTGAAATCCTAACTCAAATCAGTTTGAGGTGGCAGTTTCATCAGCACGATGCCTGCCTTAAAAAATGGTGGCACTACACACACATCCTGGGAAGGGAAGAGAGGGGAAAGAGAAGGGAAAAGAGAAATTGTGACTGTTTTGCAGGAATAAATTTCCTTCCATGAGCAACAAAAAAAGGTAGTCATTAGAATTCCAAGAGTAGCAAGAGCACTCTAGTGTTAGATGTCCTCATTTAAAACTCACATAAATGTCATAAAACCCTTTGCCACAAGGACCTGCAGCCATCTCTGAGGAATGAGATGACAATCACACTGAGCACATCTGTGCACCGGATGGATAATGGGAAAGGGATGAATAGCTTAGCCCTTTTGAAGCAGCAAAAGTCTTCAGGCTTACAGGCATAGGTGCACCAGGGCAGTGTTAATTGACTTGAGGTACTTTGCTCTGTTCAAAGGACCCAGACAGAGCGATGCTTACAACTGCGGGATTCGGGTTTTAAGCATCTTGAAACGGCAACAAATCACAAGCCCTGAAGGCTTTTTCTGGTTTTCCCTTAACCACAGGGGTGGCAATTACAAATATATAAGAAGGATTCACAAATCTCTTTGCACCAACCTGACCACAGAAGCAGAGCAGATGCTGTTACCCTGAACTCACTTTGCAGTGCAACTTGGGTATCTCGCTTTAGCGCTGCAAAAAGGGTGCTCTTCTCCCCTGCTTGAAATCCACAGGCTTTAACTGGGAATTATGCTTTGAAACAGTTCAAACAAGAAAGTGGGCAAGTCTCTTCATCTGCAGCTTGCCTGGCAGGTGGGCTAACTACACAACTGCTCCAATTCCAGCTTGCAGGAATCTTTTGTACCTACCAACTCTTACAAAATGCAAAACCCTCCAGGTGAAGCTGTTGCAGTTCAGTGGGGACAAACAGCTTCTACAAGCCAAACCCCAGAAGCCACAGTCCTACTGATCGGTGGCAGCAAGCCAGGATCCAGTGCCTGCTTCAGTGAATGCTGTGGTTTTTTGTTTTCCCCACTGAAAAAGGATCTATATATCATAGAATCATAGAATTGTAAAGGCTGGAAATGACCCCTAAGATCATCCAGTCCAACCAAGTCTACCCTTAGACCATGTCCTCAAGCACCGCATCTACCCATCTTTTATCCCTCCATCCACAAACAGTAACAGACATCCAAGCCTGTGAACACCAAATTATACTACCAAGAGAGGAACAGCTTCAAACTGGAAAAACCTCAAGTCACAAAACACTTTAAATTCACAGTCAGGAGCTTTCCCTGAGAATGGGACTAGGATTCTGCTCTTTGGTACCCCATGAGTGGTATAACTGCTGTTTAGTCACAAGCTTGCCCACCAGGACCTCATACTCACAACCTCCCCACACATTGGACAACTGAATTCCAAAAGGCTGAGACTTAAAATTTTATTTGTACTACTTATTATGATGTTAAGAGTCGTGGCAACTCAATCTTTTCATCAGCTTGAATGAAGAGAAGCATTGTGGTTTTGTTGAGTTTGCTGATGGTTGGATTTTTGGTTTGGGTTTTGGTGGTTTGGTTTTTTCCCCTCAATATTTCAGAAATGCTCAATTATTACTAAACAAGATGTTACTCCTCACAATGTTACTTTCCTCAAAGGACTCTAACATCAGAAAAAAGGTGACTTCCTCTATCAAAGATCTGGAGATTTGAAAGTTTGGACTGCACACACCTGCATGCCTGTAACAATTAATGCATTTGGTGCAAGAAATGCAGGGCTCTATATAAATGGCAACACAGAACAAGATGAGTATGAATGTACTTGCAAATACATTGTATAACCCAGGAATCAAATGCAGTGTAACTTACCATCTCTGGCTCCAAGTCAGGAAGATCTGGATTTAAACCAACTGTCAAGATACAAGAAAATGCATGACTTCATCTGAAATCAGATAAAAACAGATTTTTCTAATCAAGTCACTGCATTAGTCTTCTATAAAGCATTAAGAGCCTTTCTCTCACTGTGAACAAGCCATTGTTTCGACAACCTTTTTAGACAAGCTGAGAAGCATTTTTTTAAATAGCAAGGACATTTTAATTGTGGATTACATGAATCAACTCTCTGAAAGAACAGCTGCATCTTCAGATGACATGAAGTGTGATCTGGATGTAAAGTATAATAATGTTTTTCTCCTCCATTTACTACTGTTTTGTGCAAGTTTTACCTCAAATTTAACTGTTCACAAAAAAGCTGGAATAGAGAACAAGGTCCTAGGAAGCTTTTATGTGCAGCTAATGCCTTTGTTAGTCTGTTTCAAAGATTACCTTAAAATTACTTGGGTTTCATTCATTGAACTACACGTGTTCACAGAAATCAGAGATCAGGGACCTCAGCATTATATAACTCTGATTTCATGAGTCTAAGAACTGAGCCCTCATTTTAGCCAAACACTGGAGTCCCAAGAGTGATGAAACTCAACATTCAGAGCTTCAGCCCCTTCCAATTATTCTTGTAGGATTCTTACTCAAGTCTTTTCTACAAAACCTGAAATACAGTAGGAGTCCTCAAGTGTTTGGCCAGAAAAATTACTTACAAAGTGTGGCTTGAACACACAAGCTGCCACCCAGCCTCTGGGATGCTGTCATCAGTAGTCATCCATGCTCAGTACCTTCAGATACCACAACTGAAATGCAAAGCAAGAAGTTACCAGACACATTCCAACTAGTATTTTGTACTCACTGTGGTTTGTTGTAGCTACTGCAGACACCAGGCTCTCACTGCAGAACTCTAAGTTCTGAAAACACAGCAGCTTACAGGACCTTTTAAATTTATTCTTGCATGGACTGCAGTACCATTTAAGAAACAGCAAGAGTGCTTCCCACCTGCAAACTCCACACTTCCAGTTCAGTATAGCCTGGGAGTCGACAACCAACCCTGTTGTGATGACAGTACATTCAACAATTAGCTGGTGAGTGTAAGCCAGTCTAGAGGGATGAACAGAAAACTTTCCCAAGCTGTATTTAAACTACCAGATACAGTAAAGTCAGTGATCAGGTTAAAAGGACATGGAAGAACTATTTGGGCAGTTCCAAAACCTCACTGGAACCTCAGCTTTGTAGGTGGCTTATCCTAAAGTAAGATGTTACTGGGGAAGTCAGCCCTTAAGGCAAACAAAAGGCCAGAGATAAAGGGCAGAGCTCTGGGAGGGTCTTTGTCAGGAGAAGTGGTTCTATCGCAGTTAAAGCTTCACTAAATGAACACTGGGTTTGTCAATGGCATATTTTTGGAAGGGAAAAGTCTGAAATATCTTCAGAGAAGATAGGGAAGAGTTTTCAAAATTAATTATAAACTATTTTAATCAAAATCCTGTTTTGGAAATTTTCAAAACAATCCCATAATTCACTCAATTCTCTACACTGCTTCTACAATGGACTCTTCACATACAATAATGGCTTATATAATATCTGTTAATGATTTTATTTATTGGGAGCTTACAGCCAGTTTTGCGAGGACTTGTAAAACCAATGTTATATCTAGATAGAGAAAAATCAACTGGCAATTAGGCAAACAAGTACTTCTTTGTGAAAGCAGAGATGCCAACATGCCTTATAAAACATAGAGGATTATAGCTGGATGCTCTAAACGTTGAGAAGTAAACAACTCACAGGGTAATAGTGGAAAATCACTTTCTGTACTGATGTGCAAAAGTCTTAAAGCCGTAAATGCTCAAAATTCAAAGTTTCTAAATTGACTCACCCTGATGCAAGCACCTTGATACCTGTAATCAGTTTACAAGTGATTCTCAAGCCTAGAAAGATAAATTATTCCCACAGTCTGTATGCATACCATTCAGCAACAAAAACTCTTCACGAGTTATCAGATCAAATTTTCAAAGCAGCTTCTTCCAATGACAGATGATTTTTAGCTTCAAGTTTAGTTTCCAATGCAAATCTCTGCACCCTTTTCCATTGACACACTCATGTGGGAAATACAGATAGTCAAGAGGCTGGAATTTGCATTTTCTGCAATTTCTTCTGGTGGGATGAAAAGCTGAGGATACCAATTACAGGGAGAAAACGGCTAGATTAGACCTCAGCGCTCTGAATATTTAGCTCCATAATGTTCTCTGCCTTGAAACTTATTTGCAAGTTGGGGAAAGGAGCTTCTGCTTTGAGCTGCAGAAGATTTCCTTAAGGAAGGGCAACTGGAACACAAAGAACTGCTTCCACTAAGGCTAATCACATCAGTTCCCTAGAGCAAGGGCAGAAACCCTATGAGCCATCTTATGCCTCCCACAGCTTCACAAGGCATCCTTTGAAGCCGAAGAAAAACATTTGAAGTGACCAGTTGTGCCAAAGGTTTTTAAAGAACAGGTTTATCAAATCTTCATTGTTTTGGGTATTCTCTAGGTGGGGAAACAGCCACAGCTGCATAGGGATCTGAGGAATATTCCAGGAAAGTTAAGACTTTCCCCACTTTCTCAACACAACAGCTTTTTGCTAAGTAAGCAGGCACGCTCAGGCAGACAGCCTCCCTCCAAACCACCCAGCACTCCACAGCACAGTTCCAGGCTTTAAACTCCCTCATTAATCCCACACACTGTAATACCCCATGGACTTCAAGGACTTTCTGCAAGGTTTGCTTTATATGCAGTTCCAGAATCACCCACTACTCTCGCCGCTCCTGCTCGAGCTGAGGCATCATCAGGAGAACTGGTCAGGCTTTCAGGCTGTCTCAGGGACACCCAGGCACCTCTAAGTGGCTAGAATCAGGCTGGAATTTTACATTGCAAAGTATTTCCCTTTCATTTCTCTACTAAGAGCAAGTAAACCCAAAATACCTCAAAAATCTGTAGTCATTTAATATGAAACTAAAGAATAAAATACATCTCATCAAAAAATATGATTTGGGGATTAGGGTGTGTTAAAGTATCAGTTTCATACAGTATGAAGCTAAATCCAAAATTTCCAAAGCTTTATCCAAATAAAAGACTTCACCTGACATGATATTGCTATATAAACAGAGTAAGTTTGGTAAAAAACAATGCTCAAAGTAGGTATTAAAATAAAACCCAAACCCTTTATAAAACCCCAGCAACATCGATATAACCTGACTTGAAGAGGGAGCATATGATGCCCTCTCACGACCAGTTCAATGTATGGTAATATTTCTATTTTGGAGCTGAAGTTAAAGTTCATTTTGTGAGAGAAAAACATTTGAAAGAATTGAAAGCAAGACTTAAGAAACAAGCACTAAAAACATCTCACACATATTCCTCTCACCTCTAGCATTCACGTTTGTTCTCACACACTGTTGCCACCACCCAGGTGTCAATAAAAAGATGTTTGCAGCTCTAGACTTGGTCACTATCATGGAGTGATCACCTCACTCCTTCCACTCTCACAGCCCTATGTGTACATACATATGGGGCTGTATGTATGTAAATATGTCCTGGTTTCAGCAGGAATAAAGTTAATTTACTTTGGCAGCGGGTGCAGCGCTGTGTTTGGGATTTAGGAATAGAACCATGTTGGTGACAAGTTAATGTTTTAGTTGTTGCCAAGCAGTCAGGGACTTCTCAGCTTCTCATACAGGTCTGACAGTGAGAAGGTGGGGGGTACCCAAGAAGCTGGGAGGGTACACAGCCAGGACAGCTGACCCAACTGGCCAGAGGGATATTCCATTCCATACCACACCACACAGTGACTATTCTGTCTGTAACTGGGAGTGGGCTGGGAGGTAGCTGGGGGCCTTGAGGGACAGCTGATGGTCTGGGGGCCCTGCTTTCCTGGGGATGGTTAAACACAAGCCTGGCTGTGGCCTGTTTTCTTTTACTTGCATGCATGGGCAGAGGGGCTGGGAGCAGGGGTGAGCCATCCTTGTGCAGTACCTGGGGGTCTGGCACAGCACAGACTTTGTGAGACGAGAAAACTCTACTGGTCATCACACACATATTCATAGAACTACCTTCCTTTTTTGTGTACCCTACTGAAACTGTTGCTACCTCAACCCACAAATTTTCCTCCTTGCATTCTTCCAATTCTCTTCTCCATCCTCCCAGGGGTGGGGGGAGGGAGTGAGAATCTGCATGGCTCAGATGCTGTAATCTGCTTCCCTCAAAACAGAGCTCAGCTGCAGAAATCTTCTCAAGGGTATTTTAGCATCTCCAGATGCCTTAGTGTCACAGAAGTCAGAACCATCAGGTGACTGACAGCTGGAGAAGACCTGAGCATAGCATCTGATAAGAAACCCTCAAACTGTGTGTAACAACTCTGCCCTGGTAGACTCAGAAGTCGCAGCACTGTCTGTCAAGTGAAGAATAAAAATCTTGATATTTTACCAAGCTTGACAAGTCAAAGGTCCAACAGCAAATATCCAGCAGACTTTCATAAACAGCCAGCCAGGACTCTGACACACACCTCCCTTCAGGAATTGTGGCTTTCTTGCAGCATAAAGCATAACTCCAGCCTGAGATACCTGCACAGGCAATACACAGCCACCCCAAAATCATTCAGATGCCGACCCCAGCTACCTATAGGAATCCCAGAATCAATCTTCCACACTGAATACCAGTCCCACATTCCCACAATAATCCCTCCTAAGAACTCCTACATGCCACAGGAACATCTCTAAACCTGTGTGCATGGCTTTGAAATCTGATTTGCAATCCCAAGAACACTCCCATAAACACAGTCATTTATAGGCAATATCACAGCGCAAGATCACCTATGTATAAGCACTGGCAACAACCCTTTCCCTCCCCATGACACAACAGACATGGCATCAGCCAGAATCACCCTCAGAACATGGCCTGGCTGAGTAATTATTCTCAGAGCTTCAGAGCAACAAAGGTAATTCAGACACATTCTATTTACGAAGGTAAAGTGGTTTATTGCACCATTTATCGAATATGCCCTGGGAATATTCTTGCTTTCGATGCTTACTTCCATCATTCTACAGTTCATCTTGTACTCATCTCTGCCTTAGCTTTACTAATTAATCAGACTAATTTATATAACTTAATTCCCTAGGAATTAACTTTCACAATTTAATTGCCGAGAGTGTGAGAAAAGCACTTTCTAAATCCATTTTAAAAGTGGTGATTTATAGCATGGATGCAAACAGGGAGCAAAACCAAAGCCACTGCCGAGCTAAGAGCTTTTGATGAATGCTAAAATGCCATTAAAATGCTGTTCCTAGACTATTTGATACAGCCAATTTTATCATCCTCTCTGTGACTGCAGTTGCTCCCTCTGAATATGCTGACAGAGAGGTGCAAGTCCACAGGCTGTTGGTGCTCGCAGAACTGTTTATCATTTTTTAAACTTAGCAGTGTATGAAAAAAAAACCCCACACACAGAAAGCTAGTGTGCTTTACAAATCAAGATGACACTGTCTCTGTGAGGATTTTGAATCGTGCCCCAGATAAGCCAGCAGGAAAAAGGATGAGGAGCTTGTCTAGGACTCAAACACCAGAGTGCAAAATACATTAAGCAACAGCACAATCCAGACTCACTCAACACAAGAACAAAGCTGTTTTGCAGAGTGAGGAGTTCAACACCAGAAGAAACTACCTCTACTATTTAAAAACAAGATAAAACTATCCCTCCTGGATCTTTCTTTTTATTATTTGATGCTGAATATAACCTTATCCAATCTCTATCTGCCACCACTTCAGGAGCATTTTCAAGGTTTACCAAATCTGCAGAGCTCATGATTTCGCTTCTGTCTGTCCTGTTATTCCAACAGAAAACGATTGCCCCGTGACAATTACATTGTGCATTACAGCATTAGACACAGCAGCAGCAAAACAGTTTATAGCTGCCTAAGGAAAAATTCAGTTTAAAAACCTGAAATATGAAACACCACATTTGGTACCAAGTAGCACACGGACAACAAAACGTGCCCTGATTATAACCCAAACAGGTTGGTTAAGGATCTCCTCTGAATTGCAAGAGGAAATTAGATTTACTTTAACAAGGGAGCTCTTTTATGTAATTTAAAAGAGAATCATACCCAAACAAAAAAAAAACACCCCAAAATGAGAGGTTCAAGGGAAACAACAGCTGTAGGTACAACAGGAAAGCAGGACAGAGGAACCAGGGACTGAGGTATGAGGAGTCTGAAAGGGAAAGGAAGAAAAGAAATGAGATGACAACCCCAAGATCCTGCAGCACTGCAGAATTCAGGCAAATGTGAATACACTTAATGGAAAAGGATCACCTTGACCACCTGCAAGGATAGAAGCCCAAGAACTCTGCAGCTTCTGAAGCTTCTTGTCTGTTTTAGGTTTGCACCTTACAAGCATTGGCCAACAGGGAGGTAAGCATGACATTCCAAACACAGTAACAGAGTATTTGAAACATTCTAGAACAAGTTACAATGAAGTTCAGCAGCAGATGGATTTGGTCCATTTAATGTCTCTACAACTCTAAAATATGCTTTTCCAGAAGTTTTCCAATGTTTTTAGAGTCCTAGTTACAAGCAGTAATTGTGAAGTCTGTTGCACTAAGACTGGATACTATTATATAACACATGAGAGAATTTGCATGCTTCAGAGGCAAGAGCTACATCAGGTAATCTCCCCAGATTCCCTGTATATTTGGAGTGACAGAAACCCCTTCAGGCTGCTTTAGGAATTCTGTATCATCTCTGGAACCATGTAATAAGTGCAGGCAGATCACCACCATAAGACTGATTGATATGAGGATCTTGCTTATCCACACCCTGCTCTGGTAACACATGTAGACATCTGTTCTCAGAAGTGACACGACTTTCTTTTTACTACAGATGTAATCTGAACATGAATTGAGGAAACTTTGCTCTTCAGAGGAACAAAACCTGATGGAACAGGAGTATAATTCTATTGCTGAATGTAAAGTTTGCAGTGGGATACGGGGAAACGGGCTGAATTATTTTCTGTGTTTATAGAAACAAGGCCCAGAAATGAAGATTCCACAGATAAATGCCCAAGTCAAGATAAACTTACTCATGACAAGAGGTCAAACTCTAATCAAGAATTAACAACCACAAAAATATCTTCAGCAGTTTGAAGAAGACTAGATGCAAGACTAACAAATTATTCCACGCTGAACAGATTCCAAAATGCATAAAGAAACAGAGCACGTCTCTAGGACCAGTTGTCACCATACCCAAGAAACTTCTTTTCTCCAGGCAATGACAAGAACAAGACAATAGTGTCACTTCTCCATGATCTTCTGCCTTTAGGGTCACTCTTTATTCTACCCCACTCTGACAAAGGTGACTTTGTTCAGAACAAAACCACAGACAAGGCTGGGAGAGAAAAAAAACCAAACCTCTTTTGCACACACTAAATGAAAACAGATAATAAAGGCTGAGCCCAGGGAGTAATACATGTTGCAAGTAACAACAGAGTACCTACTTCCTGGGAGATTTACACAATAGAGTTCACATCAGCAACTGTTTGCCTGTAATATAAATTCAAATTGACAAGACTGAGGTATTATGGAACAGCATTTATCTAGGGGTTGTCAGGAGAAGTCATTTCATTTCTTATGATTCATTTCATTTATATGTTAGTGTATTAACTGGATACATTATTGATCCATCCAATTTCAGTTTCTGTAGCATGGACAAAGTGATCTGAAAAATATCACACCCAACTTCGTTTTTTTTTTTCTTTTCTTCAAAGCACAGAAGTGTCTGAAGCACATTTAAGGGATTCATTTCAGTGTCTGAGACTGCTTATCAAAGGAACTGCTTTTGAGGAATACAGAAACTCTATAGGAAGCACCATAGAATCTCCTGAGCTGGAAGGGACACACGAGGACCAACTCCTGGCTCCACACAGACCAGGCCAGTCACAGCAGGGGACTGAGCGCATCGTCCAGACGCTGCTTGACCTCAGCCCAGCTGGGGGCTGGGACCACTGCCCTGGGGAGCCTGTCCCAGTGTCTGACCCCCCTCTCAGGACAGAACCTCTTCCTGACAACCACCCTGACCCTCCCCTGTCACAGCTTCATGCTGTTCCCTCGGGTTCTGTCCCTGGTCCCCACCGAGAGGAGATCTGTGCCTGCCCCTTCACTGCCCCTCATCAGGAATCCACAGACCACCATGAGGTCTCCCCTCAGCCTCCTCTTCTCCAGGCTGAACAACCCGAGGGACTTCAACCTTTCCTTGTAAGACTTCACCAAAAAGTAAGCTGCAGAAGTGAGCTTTTCTACAGTTAGTACCAGAATATGTAGGCAACTTGTTTTCTAGATACAGCACTTTCCTCTGTGCCTGACTAGGAAAAGGCAAAGATGGAAGCAGTGACAACAGCCCCTGTACACTAACAAAAAAAATAATATGTTGTCAGTCAGAGATTAAGACTGCTCCATATGTGGGTGAAACCACCTTTCAAGCAGAGGCTGCTTCAAACATATGCAAGCCACAGCTGTCACTCTGCAGAACTCTAAGTCTCACTCTAAGACAGCATAATTTCACAGCTGCTGTGAATATATATGATGAATACCATGGGTGTCCCAGTACTTTCATCTGACAGTCTCCAAAGCACAGCAAGGACCCAGCCATTTAAAAAAGTAAAAATGAAATACATAAAAAAATCAGCAGCAGAAAGCAGACTGACATAACATCCTAACTCTGTGGTGGCAAACAACCACGAGCAGCACACAGGCAAACTTAGGCCACTTTTAAACTTTATTTGGGTAGACAGAAAGATTTGTAACTACCTGAGAACATTTCTTCACTATTCGCTAAACCCTCTCCCTCTTCTGGGACAAAACCCTGGATAAAGACACCATAAATGAGTCTTACTATATAGCTGCCTCAAAAAGAGTGTGAGAGGAGCAAGTGACAGCATTCTACTTGTTTTGCAGTAGCTCTGACTGGGGGCCAACAACATCAGGGACCCACTGAATAAGGCACTACACAAAGGACGAATGGAAGAGTAACTTTCCCAAGAGCTTACCGCGAAGTCAGACAAAGAGTCAGGAAATTACCCAAGTCAGAGGACAACTAACTTCACATCTTTTCCTCTAATTCTCCCTGGACACAGAGCCAGTGCTCTGTTTTAGCTTCCCACAGGAAAAGAGGTACCTCTGATCTTTACAGCAAATGGATACTCACATCCCAGATCCAAACTGTTCCACATTGCTGAGATCTTCCTGATCTTCACGACTACTGTGATGGTTTGCTGCATCTGTACAAACAGATGTGCTCTGCAAACACGAAGGCACTGCCAAACTCAGCACTTCTCCTGTGGAAGGCAGCCCCTGGAAGGAACAATTTGCTTCTGATGTTTAAAACGGCTGATCTCACACTTAGCCGGTCATACATGGTTTTCTCAGGGGCAGCCATTCCAATTCCTCACGTTAACATTCCCGCTTCCACATCGCAAAAGCGGTTTTAACAACTCCACTACCTAATTATACCATCTCCAACGAGGTAACAAGCACCACCGGCAAAAGCTTTACCCATTAATTGAAATGCAGATTAGCCGGGCTGCTCAGGTGGGCCTCGTACTTCCGAGTTTCAGAAACCACCTGCAATGAAGCAATGCCAGTCAAATAAAATATGCCGGTATGATTTTTATCTGATTTTTGTTTTTAAGGAGATCGGGTTGGTTCTGTGGAAGAGAAGTGTGGAGACGCCATCTTATGGATAAAGGGAGACGGTGCGAGGCGCCGGAGCAGGCTGCCTCTGCTGAGGCCTGCACCCCTCCACAGGGCCTGCCCTCTCCACAGGGCCTGTCTTCTGTTCTTCACAAACCCTCACTTAATAAACGGGAAATTATCGTTTCTAATAGGGCACTCACAAATGTGGCCAATATGCGTGCTTTAAAGCTATGAAAGTTATAGTACCTCAGGCTACTGCTGCTTCCTGAGGTTATTTGCACTTCGCTGCAGTGCGAAAAACAGCATCTTGGTTGAGTTTTGGTGTTTAGCCTCTCAATCCTTTGCTCTCCTCTTGGTCACCCTGAAAGGAATTCTTCTTTGGGATTTCTGAAGTCCTGGGGAGAAGCAAGTAGTGTGGTGTGAGTTCAGTAGCCAGCTGTGCCAAAAGCCCTGCTTCAGAGGCAGGAGCAAGAGCTCTGGACATGTGGAAACGACGACAGTATGTCTTCTGGATGGTTTTCTGGGGTGGTTTAAGGCTTTGTTCTTTATACCTGCCTGACACCTCAACTTGACAGAAGTTAAGTGGCCTTACTTGTCAGATTACAGCATGTTTTAGGAGATTTTGTTTCTATTTCCTGGGTGATTTTTTTTTAACACAAAACTGGACCTAGCTTATGTCAGCATGTATAGATTTCTGGTGAGAGGCAGAGTATGTTTCCAGACAACAGGAGATACTTCTCACTAGAAGAAACCATAGGTGGCCCTCATAGTGCTTCATCTAAGATTCGCAACAAATAGCTACTGTTTCAAGTGTGGATGTAACTCATAAAAACCGCAAGGAAGTAACTATTCTTACACCATAGGAAAACAGAGCATGGACTTGTGGTTGCTAGAGAATGTAAACAGCTCTGCCATATGAATCCAAAGAGGAAAAGCATCCAAACACTTGTATGCTATTTTTAAAAAAAAAAAATTGTTTCAATAGGGTGACACTGTAATTGGCTAAGAGACTAAAGCCCACAATCAATAGAAATCTTTCTTTTGACTTCGCTGGGCTTTGGTCCATGCCATGACCTACAACACCGACAGCTTGGAAATGAAAAACAGCTCAGATTCAATTGGTGTTTTCACAGCCAGCTCCCACAGAAGCTTGGTGTCTCTCCATTTGTGGCTGTTTGGGGATACAGTTGATATTTTTGGTGGTTTTCTTAGAGGTTATCATTCTTTAGGTTGTTTCATATTTATATAGCCATCTTTTCTTTTTGTATGTCCCATTATTAGAAGGTAATTAACTGAATTTCACATTCTTCAGGGTATGAAAGTTTGTAAGTAAAGTTGATTTCCAGTGTAACAGCATTCACATGCCAGCTAAGCAAACAATCCTCACCTACACCAAAAACTAGGCAGCATAGAGTCCATTCAAACACTGCACATATTCACCCAAAATAAGGGGGGGGGGGAGTTTTCTTGCTATGGCTCTCTTTTTTTTTTTTTTAGAGCCATTTCACTCTCAAACAACAGCTCTGCTTTCAACAGGTTTTGGAAAATACCTGTTAAAAAGTGGCACTGGGAATCTTAAAAGCCTGGTGATTTACAGGTTTAAAGCCTGGAAAGGCTCCAGTGCTCATCCCTTCCAGCATTTTCACTCTCCTGCCTGCAAGCCAGCCAGGAAGACCTAGATGTTGCAGAGCACACCTGATTTCACTATCTTTACACTGCTTGTCCACATTAGTTTATATCTAGATCCATCTCCTCCATTTTGCACTCAGAAGCAAGGACCACAGCAGCCCTGAACCCAGCACCATGGGCCTGGAAAATGGCTCTGTTCCTCTGGACCTACGAAGCAACACATACACATGTTTCACAAACACCCATACAAATGACACACAGATTGGAGGGAACATGTCACAACACAACTGATCCTGCTTTTTTCTCACACAGATCCTCTTCACGCATGAAGAAAAAAAAAAAAAAAAACACAAAAATCAAACAAACAAAAAAAATATTATTTTCAGAGGTCCCACTTCAAATTTGAGTGTAAACCCTGCTCCCTTTTATCAGAAGCTGTAATGAAAACGTGATGAAGTGGATTAGAGCATAACTCAGTCAAAATATCGTGTTGGTTTTAATGTGCTTTAATTCAGGATGGTTCCCCCATCCCACGCAGCTGCAGAAAAAGCCCCAGCAAGGAGCAAGAGCAGCCCACAATGGTGCTTTATGAAACTCAGAGCCCGAAGCAAACCATACCCAGCTACTCCATTACCGCTGCCCCAGCGAGACACCCTTGGGTTCAGCTCTCAAAGCGCTGCTTTTTAGAGATACATAAACCAATAACTGCACCGAAAACCTGACGCACTGACCAAACACTCCAGGTCCACCGGCCCTAACCTTCTAGAAGGGAAAGACGAGAGGCTTCGCGTCCAGTTTCCCCTCATCGCTCCTTTCTTTCCCCTCCTACCGCTTGCTTTAGGCTCCGCCGCGGTGCCCTCTGACCGCTACGTCCCCTCTCCCCGCACCTATCGGGCTCCAGCCCTCGGTGTTAGGGCCCCACGCAGAAGGAACCCATCGGGAGGCGGGGACGTGCGCCTTGTGTACGAATCGGCGGCCAAAAACCCGCCCCGAGAAATGCAGCCGAGCGGCCGGCCCCGCTGCCTCTGCCGCCAGCAGCCCCGGCTAAGCCCGAGAGCAGCCGCCGATCGCTCCGCCCGGAGGCCACGGAGCAGGCGGACCCGCACATACCCAGCTGCCTCCGCTACCCTTCCCCGGTGCCGCCGCGCTGTCTGAGCGGTAAGTGGCCCGGCCGCCACCGTCCCCTCAGCGCGGCCCACACCGCGGAGAGGGGAGTTTGGGCGCGGCCCGTCNTCCCGTCGGGGACGGGGGGTGGGTGGGGAGGGGAGCAGGAGCGGGTGCCTCGGGAAGCGCCGCCTCAGCTATCTGGCGGGCACGGCCTTCCTGTGCTGCGACGGAGGGGAGAACTTCCCTCACCTTCGGGCGCGTTACGAACGTTATTTTGTAAAGCCAGAGGGGTTTGGGCCGGTGCCTTTAAATCCGCCGTGCCCGGCAGATCGTTTCCAGTCCCTCCCAGCACACGCGTGTCGCGTTGCGGGGGTTGCCTGAGGATTGTTTTTTCCGTGGGTTCGGGAGAAGGACGCTTGGAAGCGGCGGCCAGAATGGTGGCTCTCCCGGCGTCTGGGTGCTGGGCTTGCCTTAGGGAGGAGCAGCTCTCCTGGGAGAGCAGGCCGGGGGGTCCCGCAGGACTGCAGCCCGCTGCCCTCTGAGGCTGTCCGTGGGCACCGGGGAAAGGCACCCGTCTTATGCACGGGCATTCTCAGTGATCCTGTTTACGAAGGAAAACATGGACCTCATTTGACAAACATTGTGACCTGGAACGGTGGTTTGCAACCATTAAATGGCTTGCATTTTAAATGCAGTCCTTAATGGAGCTAAATAAAGCTGGATTCTTATTTAAAAACAACAACAAAAAAAAACCCAAACCAGATGGGTGTTTAAGATCTGTCAGATTTGCCTTTAAAGCTCCACAGCTGGCAGTAAAGGGAATGGGGAAAGGCTTTTTTTCCTCTTCGCTACAGACCAACAAATCCCCCAGTCCCAAACTGCATTGCTACTTGTTTTTATGAGAACAGCAGCATCTGGCCTGGTCTCCCTCTGCCGGGGTCATTGGAAGGCTGTGACAGATACCCCAAGTATGAAATGAAAGCCTTTTTCCCCCAATCCAGAAAGGAAAGTAAATTCCAACACAAACAATTTTACATTTACGTTAGAACCCATCTATGGAAATGACTAAGTGGAAGCATCACTTGTAGCGAGTGCACATAAAAGCACAGGGTTCCTATTCACCTGTCCAGCTTCATGTCCAACCAATTGCTCTTCCCCATAGATATGAACTACTCTCGATTCATCACTGCTGTGAGTGCAGCAAGAACAGCATCTCCAATAAGACTTCTGAGTGAGTATACACCTGTTCTTCACAGGTACCATTCTGCATTCTGGACTTCGCTGGGTTAGCATGGTTGAGGACTTGAAAAGGCTTGAAATCAAGCTATGCTGTAATCTGACAGTCAGTGACAGATACATAATGAGAAATATCACCTGTTGTCTTAAAATTTACCTCTCACCAGAATCTCTACACGCTAACATAAGCTAGGCCCAGTTATGTCTTAAAAAAACCCCAAGAAATAGAGCCAAAACTCCTTAAAGCATGCTGTAATCTGACAAGCGAGGCCAGCTAACTTATTTAACTTCTGTCAAGTTGAGATGTCAAGCAGATAGAAAGAAGCAAGCCTTGAACCATCCCAGAAGCCCATCCAGACACCAGACATACTACCATCACTTCGACATGTGTCTGAAGTCTCCCCTCGTGCCTCTGAAGCTGGGCTTTTGGTGCAGTTTTCTACTGAACCTGGACTGGTTGTGTTACTGCTAACAAGTAACTGCTAATAACTTGAAATTCAGTCCTAGTGTAATATTTCTTTCCACCTAGCTTTCTTGTGTGCTATTGTCCATAAATTCCTCATTGTGCCTATACCATCAGTGTTACTATGCTTTTCTTTTCTATATTACACCATCTTTGATGTTACAGTCTTCTGTGTGACAGTTAGGAAAGGTCAGCTGTTTACTCAGTTGAAGCCTACAGGTACCTGACAGAGCCAGAGCATGAGACATACATCACCAATTAAGCCTTCAGGGGTCAATTTCGTCCCTTGGTAAGGGAGAAGCATTTACTGTTCTGCTTAAAAAGCTTCAGACAGGTACAGCGAAGGCAACTCATTCACTCAGGTCAGTCTTTACACATTTCAAGTGATACATTGAAGTGCATCAGAACACAGGTATTAAACAGTGCAGCCCGTGCTGCTCCAGGCTGCAGCTCTGATGACAAAGTAGATATCTCTTTGCCAGCCAAAAGTCACAGGCATGACCCATATTGCTGAACTGATGGAGTTAACTCCACAAGCTCGAGTCTGCTAATAAGCAGTGGAGAATAAACTCAGTAACAGGAGGCCACATCTGGTGTCACCCGTCCTCTCATCTCTGATGTAAAACTATCAAGGCAGCATGAACACTGTATTGTGAGCTCTCAAATTTAATGTAATCTAGTGCCCTTGCTGGGTTGAAGTCCAGTCTGCAGCACATAGATTGCATCTGAATTGTTGTGAAACTGTGACTTAAAAGTAAGAGCTGTTAACCTTTTCTTCATGCTGAATTATTTACACAGTGCCTCTGCCACTAAAATCGAGCTGCCAGAAACATTCCCACTCTCTTATGGAAAGGTTATAATCATGGATGTATTGTAGCTGCACTACTATCACATCAGCTGAAGTGGGAGTGAATAAAAACAAAGCAAAGCATTCCAAGTGAGTGTGAAAAGAAGATCACTAAGATTTAAAATTCTTGAATCTTAAGATAGCCACAGAGGTACTTTATAATAGTTAAACAGTCCAGATAAAACTACTTAAAAGTTACTGTTTTACGTTAAAGACTACTTTTGGTTCGGTCTAGCCTGCCAGCCTTCCCCCCTCCCCTTCCCAACCTTTACCTAATCCACACAGAAAAGTCAGTTTAAAAAGGATTATCTGTTTGAATTCATGTCAGTTAAAAGAATAAAGTGGAAAGTGGGACAAACCTCTCTGGACCATTGTTATATACTGACTAAATTATATGATCAGTGTTGTGATTACCAAATTGTAACCAAGGTGTTCTTCTTTTACCCCAGCTGAACTGATGGAGAAGTCTCCTCCGTCTCTCATCTCTCTGGCTGGAGGGGCACCAAACCCTAATCTTTTTCCCTTTAAGAGGGCTACTATTGCCATCAGACATGGAACTGCTGTGGAGATTGGGGAAGATCTGATGAAGAGAGCTCTCCAGTACTCGTCCTCAGCAGGGTATCTGTCACAGCAGCTTGCACTTGAAGATATCAGAATCAAAGGATCAGAAAATTCTGTATTGCATTAATTCACCTGTTTTCAATGCCAGTTTGTAAAACCTTTTTTACAAATCCAGGTTTAACTTCATTTACTTCGCTATTTAGATTTCAGTTTAAGTAGAAAGCTTTGAGCAGATGAGTAATTAAAAAAACCCAATACTAAAAAATCTCAAGCCATAGCATTTCCTAGCTGTTAACACTTAAGAATCCAGACTCCCAAATCACTAAGAGGGCTCGTTTTGTGATTTGCAGTAAGATAGTCATCAAAAGATACTGCACTGCAATAGCTTCCATATTCTGAAGTGTTTGGTGCTATGTCTTGAAGTCAGTATGTACTACTCGTGGTAGTTGAAGCTAGTTATATAGTATTGTCATTTTCAGTACAAAGTCTGCATATAATTAAGCTACTTCAGCACTTGTGAACTCCCCAGCAGACAAAACTGAGTCAAGCTTGTGACAAGTTTCCAAAATTATTTAGGTACCTAGAGGCACCCAGTGAAGTTAAGATTTTCCTTAATATTTCAATGAACCCATCCATTTGTGAACTTCCTACAAAATCTTAAGACTTCTGACAAATCTGTTTCAAGATCCTTATTATCTGCAGCTTATTACCAGCAGCATCACAAATTCTGTTGCATTGCCGCGTTCGATTATGGAAGGATCACTCCTAGAGTAGATGCTGTTCAGCCTCCACCCCTATATTCCATCCTTGGAAAATTGTGAACACCAAATTTCAGTATGACAGTTTTGTGCAGGACCACAGATTCTTATCTCATTTGCATTATTTGATAAAACAGTTGTAAAATCAGCATCTAAGCCTATCAGCATGCTAGATTTCACAGGGGTTTAGGCTGAAGCTAGGCTGTTCCTGGATGTAAGATGTTAGATACACCTTATTTTATTCATATTACAGCATTCCAGAGCTGTTGTCTTGGCTAAAGGATTTCCAGCTGAATCTACATAATCCCCCCACTGCCAACTACAGTCCTGAGCAAGGGCAAATGGAAGTGTGTGTCACAACTGGCAGCCAAGAAGGCTTGAGTAAGGTAAGATCTAAAGCTCAGAATGTTAAAAACATCTTTCAGAGTTTATTCTCCCAGCAGTTCAGTTATGCTCTGCATTGAGTGCCACTGTATAGCTATGCACAGGGTAGTTTGTTAAATGTATGTCTCAGTATTATCTACACAAGGTAACAGAACTGATATAAAACTAGCACAGCTGTCTGATCTGTCAGTGCTGCTTGAATGTTTGGGTAAGCCGAAGAGCCTGTCAGAAAATATGCTGTAAGGTAACATTTTGTGTTACTCAAGTGCTGAAGTGATAAGGTCATAGGTGCATTATTTGCTTTACTATAATCTAATTCTCGTTGTTAGACACCCTTAAATAATTACCCTTTCTAGTCCACTCTCACTTCTGCTTAGCTGACCCCTTCTGTAACTGAAGTGCTTGTTCTACTGTATAATAGTTGATCAGCAGGCTTCCTTTGGCTCTAAAGCAGATTTTTTATCTTTTCCTTGCTTTTCTCACAGGCAGCGTAATCAAATGGTTCAGGAATTACTAATACCTAATCAAGACTCTTCTTTTACAGGTGTTTGAAATGCTCATAAACCCTGGGGACAACATCCTTTTGGATGCACCCACCTACTCTGGGACACTAGCAGCTGTAAGTACTTCCAGCTACGAAAACACATCCTGAATGTTCGATTTGAAGTGAGCAGCAGTTTAGTACCTGATCTGCAGGTGTGTATAGTCTGTGCTATCTGTAAAAACTTGTCTAAGAACCAAGTCTCCAGTGTTAGTCCAGTTCACAAATATTAATTCATAGCAGCTTTTCTACTAGAAGTTGTGTAACAATCCAGTACTTATGTCAGTGCATTCACCTGAAGTAGTTCATGGTCAGATTATACCAGAGCTGTGTATAATATAAAATCAGAGTATGCCCAAAACACACATCTATGAGTAGGAAGAGGTGAGTTGGTGAGAACTACACAGACAGCAAATTTACTTTTGGAAAGTATTCAGTGTGCAATTACATCTCAGTTTAAAATGCCTAAGAAGTGTAAGGGTTAGGATAGACAGTACACCAGAATTTCAGTCTAGTCTTCCCCTTCATCAAAAGGAATTTTGCTATTGTTTGCTGTGTTGAGCATATCTTGTCTAATCAAATATCTTCTGACAATGCAGCAACTTGGATTTTTATTTAAAAATATTAAAATGTAGAATGTTACAAGTTACAAGCTGATATTCCATAGAGGGGAGACAGCTTGCTTTTTGGTTGTATTTTACCTTTTGTTTTATACTGCTGTCAATCTTGTGACTGCAGTAGCATCACTTCATTCTCCAATCCATTCTACTGCTGAATATACCTACTGAAACCAGATTCTCTGTCCTTTATCAGGGAGTAGCTTATAGTTCCACTAGAGGGCAAATTGTCTGTAGGAAATGAAGGTGCTATGAACTTACTGTCTGTGATGAGATCATGAGTAGTCCTGAGAAATAACAGTTAAATCCCTTTCTGCTTGCAAACCCATGTGTGATTTCCTGGAGAAGAGCAGCAGTTAATCACAGGAGCTGCTCCTTTTTTTTTATTATTATTATTTATTTCTTCTCTTGCCCTTCTTAACAGGGCAGATAAGTCATGTCCTACGTTTGACAAGCTTCATGGCAAATCCAAGCAAATGTTTTAAATTGCAAGCAAATGGTGTTTGAGATAATAGCCATAAAGCCAGGCAGACTTTGTGTCACTGAAATTTTTACAAAATACCTTTGAATTACAGCGTTATGACAGTTCTGTTCTTCCTATCAACAGCTGAGACCTTTGGGTTGTAACATAATTAACGTTCCTAGTGACCAACATGGCATTATTCCAAAAGCTCTAAAAGAAATTCTGTCTGCTTGGAGCTCAGAAGATGTGAAAACTCGTAGCCATCACCTCCCAAAATTCCTGTACACTATTCCAAACGGCTGCAATCCAACTGGGAACTCTCTGACCACGGAGCGCAAGAAGGAGATTTACCAGGTACATAGCTGGGGCCTTGTGAACCTCCTGGGTGGAAATGAGTGAGTGTCAGTTTCATTTCAGTGGAGGATACCACGACATGCCCAGTAGACATTCTTGCTGCAGCTTGTTTGTAGCAGAACCTCTTTCACAGTGACCCCTCAGGGGAGGACTATGCTTTAGATCAATTGTTTTCGCAGTAGTAGCCTGTCGCTTCAAACTGGACGTATGGTAAGTTTCCTGTGCAGTTTGAACACTACACAAGAGACCTTCAGTTACATACACATGGCCTTGTGCTGCATCTGCCATGGTTACTCCAAACTGCTTGATGTCCAAGTTGAGCTTTTGATAGGGCCTTTTACATCATGGATGTGCGATCCATAGGATCGGAATACGGTCCTGGGGATAGGCCCAGGGTATAGCAAGAACTGAAAGAATTGAAATGTCTTTACAAATCTTTACTTATCTGTTTCTTTAGCTTGCAAGGAAATATGATTTCCTCATAATAGAAGATGACCCTTACTACTTTCTTCAGTTTGAAAAGGTAATTTGTCTTCCACACTCCCTAGTAACACCTCCTTTTCTAGTCTAAGAACTAAGATCTGAGCCAAGAACCTTCTGGTATGCTCCTTCATGTCCTGCTGAGGTAACTGTAAGTCTGTTACAGCAGTCTTTGTTGCTTTCAGTTGTTATCCCCTTTTTGGCATTTTATTGCATCAGTCTTGTTAATCACTGGTTCAAACTCCTCAGGCCTTATACAGGAGAGAATTTCCTTCAGCAGTCAAAAAAAAGTGGTAAATGTTTTGCCTCCAGAGCCAAACATGTACACCTCTGAAGCAGCAGTTGAAAAATAGTAGCCTTAATGTTCCTTTCAGCCCAGTCTTCTTTCATTCAGTGGAAGACAGCCTACTCAATCTACTACATCCCATTTTTACCCCTTTGCCTTTCAGATGGCCTGAGAGGGTCTCCCAGATAGCCCAGGGTCTAGTACTGGGTAGGCAGCTGCCCTCCTTCATGTAAATTTTCCACAAATGTCAAAACAGTTGTTGACCTGTCTTCACAAACAGATGCACAGTTGCACAGTACCTAACTTCAGGAGTAAGAACTGGTTTTAAAAGTAGAAAAGTATTAGTAGAAGCTAAAGTTCAATATTTTCCTATTTTGAAGTATGTGGTTTTTCTAATGGAAGGAGGCAAAACTGCTTCAGTCATTCAGTAGCATTGTGTGGCTTTGTTAGAGTGTGTAAGGGGAAAAGGTGCAAAAATAGAATTCCTGATACAGAAAAAGTGCAAACTCAGATCACAATTTAATCATATCTCCTGATTTCCTATAAGATAAAGCTAAAAGCTACAGTATCAGTTTATTCCATTAAAAAAAAAATCATGGCAGAGAAATTATTTGTCTCCCTGCATATGGCATCATACCAAACTTTGAACTGAGCACTTGTGTGCTAAGGCTGAGCATCAGAAAATAAGAGGGCTGGTTTCTGGATGCCTTCTATAGCATACTGCACTCCCATCTGTGATGGGTAGCCCAAACAATTGCTTGTCAGCACGTGACTGCATTTTTCACTGTTAGAATATGCACCTGTAAAATACCTACCATCTTTAAGAAATGAGTTCTGTCTTCTTAGTAAAGAAAAGAATTCCATTGTAATCCTTACTAGCACCTTGAGTTTTATTTTTTATTTCTCTTCCAAGCCATGGGCACCAACTTTCCTCTCAATGGATGTGGATGGCAGAGTTATCAGGACTGACTCTTTCTCTAAGGTTCTCTCATCTGGGTAAGGCCAGCTTCAGACTGCTCAGCACTGTCAGTTCGTTTAAGGCACAAGACTTCATACAAAAGTGATCAAACATGTCACAGTGTTTTTTCATTCAATACCTATCCATTTCTGGAATGTACTTGGGGATCCACAGCTTTTCTCAGTCCCCTCACCTCTCATATCTCTTGTCAGTCCCTTAACATCAGCTGGTTTCCAGGCAGCTCATCCTTGCAGGCACCAGGTAGGCAGGACAGATGCTGGGTTCCAGCCCTGTTCCTGAAACTCCTGTCTTCTTTTTTATATCTCCTATCTCTTCCCATTCCTGCAGATGCCCTGAGCTTGTAATACAGAAGAGAAATAATGACATCATTCTCCACAAACTATTAGGGTTATATTGACCTCTTATCCTCTACCCTTACAGTTCTTCCAGCCTTTTTCCATGTGCTGCTAAAACTAAGCTGTCTGTTTTCCATGTCACACAGATTTTTAACTTGCCTTTATTTATTACTCTGATACAATAAATTAGTGTGAGTTCTGCACTTGCAGCTAGTGGATTATAACCCTATCCCAAGAAGGTGAGGGGGCAACATGATGCAAAATGTGACTGCACTATCACAAGTGAGGATGCAAATAAGCATGATGCAATTTTATCTTTGTCAAAGATGCCTATGAGCTTCCTGGTTCTATTTTTCTTCAAAGAAAAACTTCAGCCAGTCTGAAGAGATGGGTCATAAGCATTGAAATGCAAATAAGAATCTAGTTTATCAGTGTACATCCCATTTATTCTGCATTTGTGACAGGGAGGGAAAGAGTAAAGCTGTTTGTCACTTCTCATCTGTTTTTCATAAAGCCTGAGCATTCATGACTTTTTGTTATGTGAAAGCCTATCTTTCCTTCCCTTTGATTGATGTTATCTTTATGTTTGCAGAGGAATGCTTGTAAATATGGGATTTGTCCTGAAGTCTCAGAATTGAGAAGCAGCTACAAGCATTAAAAACCCTTAAATGTTTTTAATTTCAGTTCATAAGTGGCACAAGCCTGGGGCTTAGGGCAGTAATAAGGTATAGATAAATTCATAAAAGAGCCTCACAAGATCAATGAAAAGGTTACAGGATTTTGGAATTAAACTGTAACTCACACAAAGTATGAGCACATTGCATTTCTGTAGTAACTTCTCTTTTTTTCTCCCCTCCTCTAGGTTAAGAATAGGTTTTCTGACAGGTCCCAAGCCTCTTATTGACAGAGTTATTCTACACATTCAGGTTTCAACAATGCACACCAGCACTTTCACACAGGCAAGTGCCAAGCTGCCACCTGAACTGTGTTTAGAGAAGATAACTTATTCCAAGGCATGAGGAACCCAAACCAAACAGCTTTGTACTTTCACAATTTTGCTTATAACAAGCACATACATTGTCAGTTCCAGTAAGAGACCACCACAGAAATAACAGCTGGAGCAAGGGGATGTCTCAGTGCATGGAAAGCACAACTAATATACACTTAGCCCCCAGATTTGAAGAACCAAGATTTCAGATACCTTGTATGTCTTGCTAGTAGGTTCCTTTAAAAAACCTCACTGTAAAGTGCACCTTGGAAACTCTTACTACATTTTTTTCTTTTTTTTTCTGTTTTCCATTCTGCTTTGTAATTGGAACAATCCTGGCAGCCCACAGATGCATTACAAAGCAGGCTGGTAAATGTTAATTAGCAATAACGAAAGGAGACATTAAGCACATCTAAATATGGCTTCCATCTTCAGCTCCATTAGCTCATCCTAGAGGCCATATTAAAGCAAGGAGGCTGATGTGGCCAGGAAGGTAAAGCCATACAACATTACCTTCACCCCCACCCCAATTACAGATTGGCTCTCTATCCATTCTTCCCTTTCCCTGCCCCAGTTTCCAAACACTGCTGTGATCCATGGAGACAGCAGTAACAGAGCTACTGTTGCCACCTCTGTTTATAAAGGGCTCCAAGAGACCCCCCCTCCATGAAATTTCTTGCCTGTATGGAACCTTCCCAGCTATTTATCTTTTGATAATTGCAGTCCAGTCCTGCTTAAAATAGAGTATTGATGATGTGTTTTATTTCTTTAGATTATGATATTACAGCTGCTTCAGCAATGGGGAGAAAAGGGTTTCTTGGAGCACACAGACAGGTATGGTCATATCATTTGCTGTATCCCACCATCTGTCATTCTGCTCCCTGTTATCCACACAAAGCAGTCTTTGCAGTAGCTGGAGGAGGTGCATCAGTATTAGATCAACTGAGTAAGCCAGATCACCATGAGTGACAGTATTCATGCCAGAGTCCTGAGGGAGCTCCCTGTGAGGTCACAGACACAAAAGTCACAGCATGTAAGCCACCACTACAGACAGCAATGTGCCACTCCACTGCCACACTACCCATGCTTCACTTCAGATACCATACCTGGATGCCATTAGAACCTCAAGCTTCCTACTTGAGTAAACAGCATGCTACACTCCACAGTGACTCTAACACATCACACTGCAACAGCCACTTTTCTCCCTGAGCACCTACCTGCTGTCCATACTGTAAACACTAGTGTTAAAGAGAAGGAAAAAGCAGACACACCAGTCCCTAGTTTCACCTTGTTTTAGGAAGCAGGAGCAAAAAGATCAGGGAAACTTGGACAGCACTTTAGCTCAACTTTCAGGTGCTATGAAAAACATGCTAAACATACATCTTCCCTTACCATCCTCTTGTAGACAAATGAAGCATTCTTGCTCAAACCAGACTTCTTCCCCTTGACCAATGAGAGTAGGAGGGTAGCTGCAGCCCTTTATAAGCTTCTAGACTCAGTTGCCAGGGGACATGTTGGTGAGTCCCAGCAGCTGACTGTGATCTTCTCCACTTGGTTTTCACTTGGACAGGTTCTCTTATAAGCTAATACATTTGTGTAAAGGCTAGCATGTTGTCTGGAGCAGCTGTGGTTTTGTGGAAATCATTTCTCACTAATGCAATTGAATTCCAACAGGGAAGTAAAATAACAGAAAGGCAAAAAGAATTCTGTTACAACAGAATTTGTGATGTGAAATCTATGTAGGTGAGACTTACCCTTTCATGCACAGTGTAGCAATTGGTATAGGCTGAGTCCCAACACTGTCTATGTCTCTGGTATCAGCTGCAATCAAATAGATCCAGAAATTAAAGCTGTGGGTTCAGAGACTACATGTAGAATTATGTAAACTACTCATGTCTTTCAATTTCTCTCATGTCTCCTCTTGCAGAATGACAGCTAACTCATAGCAGCAAATGCCCCAGCACAGGACTTGGGTCAGGGTCGTTTTCCCCAGTAAGAGCTGAACTATTTCCAAGTTTGACTCAAAGTGTGAAGGAGGCAGATGGGTTCAAAGGTTTAGAAATGGGGAAGCTCTCAGATAGCCATGTCAGGTTTATCATATTTGTTTCTTACCTTTTGAAGTATTTCAAATGTTGCACACAGTCCTGGCTTTGCACATGTGTGTGCTCTGCATCATCCTCAGCGTGGCTGACCTGTGTGGTAAACCTGGCCAGCAGGGCTTGTATCCACTGATATCATAGAATGGTTATAATTGTATAGATATAAAGAGGTTCCATGACATATCTGAAGCTCCAGAAGCAGCCACACAGACACCTCCTCTGTCTGGTTGGTCAGTGCTTTGTTGGAGACCTGCTGAAGCATTCAAGACTTCCCTGATGCACATACAAAGCTTTAGACACGCTTCTGTCCCCATTAAACATGCCCTTTGGCTGTTGGAGCAGAGAAGCTTTGTCTCTGCCTTGGGGAACACATGGATTCCCATCTGAAGGGATCCTGACTTTGAAATTATAATGTACTTTCAGAGTGGTGGAGTTCTACAGGACCCAGCGGGACGCGATGCTCACTGCTGCTGACAAGTGGCTGAAAGGTCAGTGAGGGCAACACAGCTAATTACTAAGATTATTTTTTTCCATCATCTTTGCATTCAAGAAAAAGCACTGACATTCATCTCTTGGCTGAAGTGACAGATAAGCCTTCAGAAGCACATCAGGGCTGTTAAATATTAAGCATAGGACAAATTATCTAGTGATGCTCTATTCGTGCTGGGATCTTCTGGTGGGGTGAGGAGATGGTAATGGGAAGAGTGCTCACCACACCATTGTACAGACAAGTTTTACAACCAGCATCTACTTCACTCCTCTACCTTATTACACCTCTTAAGTTTAAATTTCTGACTGAAATAACCAGATTTAGGGGCCTTAATTTAAAAAAGACACAGATAATTGATATAGCAATAGGGATTTTTTGTTTTATCAGAAATAAATTTCACATGTCCCTTTTTGTGGTTAATTGTGGAGCACAGAATTTGACTGACAGTAATGCAGTTAGTGACTCCTTGTTGTCAGGCTAACTGGAATCAGCAGGGACCACTTTAGATGGTACTTCCATGGGACATGTGTACTAGGGCACCACACAATCACAGCATCACAGAATATCAGGAGCTGGAAGAGACCTCGAAAGATCATCCAGTCCAACCCCCTGACCAAGCAGGATCACCTGGATTAGATCACACAGGAATGTGTCCAGATTGGTCTGGAATGTCTCCAGAGAAGGAGACTCCACAACCTCTCTGGGCAGCCTGTGCCAGTGATCTGTCACCCTCACAGGGAAAAGTTCTTCCTTATCTTAAGATGGAACTTACTATGTTCCAGTTTGGAACCATTTCCCCTTGTCCTATCACTGGCCATCACTGAGAAGAGCCTGGATCCATCCTCCTGACACTCACCCTTTACATACTTATGGATATTAATGAGGTCACCCCACACTTTCCCCCAGGCTAAAGAGACCCAGCTCCCTCAGCCTGTCCTCACAAGGAAGATGTTCCACTCCA
>VXBZ01008196.1:1498-13910 GCA_013399135.1 Heliornis fulica
GGTCCCGCGCTTGCGCGCTGAGGGCCCGGTGGCCGGAAGCGGCGAAGAAGCTCCCGGTGAGGGCCGCGCGGCGCTCCCGTTCTCCCCGCCGCTGCCGCCATGTTCCTCACTCGCTCCGAGTACGACCGGTGAGTGCGCCCCGTCCCACCTCCCTCCCCGCCGCTTCCGCCGTTCGCGTCCTCTCGGCCGGGCGCGGCCTGCGGCTGAGTCACGGGCCTGCGGCCGGGCGCATCCCGGGTGGTCTCGGCCCCGCTGGGCCTCTCGCGAGCGCCTCTGCCCGCCCCGGTGGCTGTGCCTGTATGGGGGCTGCCCCGCCGCCCGTCCTGGCCTGGTCTTGCGGGTCCCTGCGCGCAGCGGGGACGGGCTGGGCCTCTGCGAGCGGCCCTCGGTACCGAGGGATGACCCAACGCCTCCCGACGGCTGGAGGCTCCTGAGAGGAGCGGGGCCCTGCGTACGGTAACCCCCAAGCCCAGGGCCCTGCTCGGGTCCGGTGGGCTGGGGGGTGGGAGGGGGAAGCCAGGGAGAGGAATGGGCCTGTGCTGGCCAGACAAGGTCCTGCTGAGCCCGGCTGCCGGTAGAGCCTTTGGAGGCAGCAGGCATCCACGGTGTGCACCCTGCAGACCCCTCTGCAGTAACCGGACCTGCTGGTGCTCCCCTTGTCTTTTCTCTGCAAGCACCTTGGATCCAGGGTGACAGGGGCTCCAGCAGCCCCCATGTAACCTGTCCCCAGCTGGCATCGCCCTTCCCACAGTTGCTCTCAAACAAGGAGCTGTGTTTCTTGTCAGCCCTCGGTTCCCCTCCCGTTTATGCTGTCTCTGGTGTTGTTGCAGGGGTGTGAACACTTTTTCTCCAGAGGGGAGGCTGTTCCAAGTGGAGTATGCCATCGAGGCCATAAAGGTATGGTCAGCTTTGTCTGCTTGTCAAGCTGTTGTTCTAAGGACCCTGTTAAACCTAATCCTTGGTTTGGTCAGGAAAACACCTAGGCAGAGTTTGCTCTAAACTCTTTATGAGCTTTCTCTGCACCCCCCTGAGCTATGGTGGTGGTGTTCCCTTCTGGTCTGTGGGCTTGATAAAGACAAGGTCCCTAAATCACTCCAACCAACCCAAATTGCCCACTTTTCTCTCAGTTTCCCTTCCTTAGCTCACTGCTGTTGCAGCTTGGGGTGGTGACTCTTCAGTTTTGAAACCTCAATGTAGAGATTGTTATGAGTAAAGTACCTCTGTGGAACTGAGTGGCCTTTCTGGGGCATTAATTAATTAATAAATGTTTCTGAGGATGCAGACATTGTTTGGGAATAAGTTTAAACCTGGGGGACACTGAGCAGGGCTGTGATTGGGGAAAGGAGGGTGCTGGCTCTGTCTTCCCTGTGCTGCTTTAGCCTGTTGACTGCTTAAATGAGAAAGTGAAATGGAATAATTAATGGTAATTAAGGCTTTGGGGAGGAAGAAGTCTTAAAATGATGGCAGTGGTGGTGCTGATATTCTAATTACAAACATACTGAGCAGTGTGGAAGGTTTCTGCCTTCCCCATTTATCCCAGAGCAGCCCACGAACTTTCCGACTGAATTGCTGCGTCTGGGGTGGCTCTTGTGACACTTAATGATTTGTGCCCTTGTGTTAGGGGTGTAGGAGGTGTTTTTATTCCTGTGCTGCAGCTTTGTCAACAAAAGCATCTCCTCAGTGACACCAGGTGTCCCTTTTTCCCTCTGGTTTGTGTGTGGCTGTGGCAGGCTGAGGCGGGGACATTCCCCTCTGCCAGGCTTGTGGCTCGATGTGTAGCTACCTGGAGAAAGCTGCTGCCAGAATTACAGCTGATAGTTAGTCAGCATCCCCCTTGGCAGCAGGAGCAGCGATTCCAGTAAATTTCCCAGGATAACAAAACATTAGGGATGGTACAGGTACAATATGGGAATGGTCCATTCCTGGGGACAGGGTGGGGGGACCGGGAGCCCTTGAGATCTCACCCGTCCCTCGGCTGCGCTCACAGCCTTGGTGACAGCGTGATGTCCTGCAAGACCAGGGTGAAACTTGCTGTGGGTGATGAAGTGCTGCCTGGAGAGTGTGTGAAACACTCTCATTCCCAGCATAAGTCTTGTGGGTATGAGGACACTTGGGAGAAGAGGAGCTAATGGAAAGGAAAACGCCCAGGCCAGAACGAAAGCCGTTACGTGAAATCCTCCCCCTCGCTTCACAGTTTAATTTCTGTCTTGCAAAGGAAGATTGGTGAGGCCTTTTAAAATCATTCAGGCCCTAAAAATGCTGCTGCTGCATGAAGAGATAAGTGATTTGAGTGGATCTGATGGATTCTGGCCAGCTGATTGCCTGGGAAGGAGTGTGGGTTTGGCCTTTCCGGCTCTACCTCGAGTCGTAACATGTCAGACTCGGGGTGTGCGAAGCTGCAGAGCTTTACCCACACTGGGTTTCATTCTGATGATACAAATTGTCTCCAAACCAAAAATCCTAGAAAATAATGAGTCTAATAGCACCTTCAGCACGAGCTGTCGTGCCCAGACCCTGTGTTGGGTGTGCTGGTGGTGACTCTGTGGTGGTTTTCAGCTCGGTTCCACGGCTATCGGGATCCAGACCTCGGAGGGTGTCTGCCTGGCCGTGGAGAAGAGGATCACCTCCCCGCTCATGGAACCCAGCAGCATTGAGAAGATTGTGGAGATCGATTCCCACATAGGTGAGAGGAGAGTAAGGACCTTTTGGTGGCCATCTGGTGGGGCTCTGGGAGCATCCTGGCGGGTTTGGGGAGTGAGAGATCTCTCTGGGAGTTTCAGAAGCTGTGGTTCAGCACTAGCCTTCCCTGCAGGCAGCGGGAATGGTCGTCCCTCCTGGTGAGCACCGGGACGTGGTCACTGGTTTTCCAGGCTTGGAGCCAGCAGGACATAGTAACAGGAGCAGGAAGAGGCAGCTGAAGCACCCCACCACCACCTCCATGACCTCCCTCATGACAGCTCATCCCAAATTTAGATCTGGGAGGGCAGGGAATTACTGCAGAAGGTTTGACTGGAGTCCAGCTTCCCTTGGAGCACCAGTGTCAGCCCATACCCCGGCTCCTGCAGCCTCCCGCGCCCTCGGGGCCCCGCCACGGGCTCATGACCAAATATGTCGCCTCAAAAAGCAGGAGACCTCCAAAATACCCATGTTGCTGATGACATGGGTCATGGAAGGCACTCCTGAAGAATCTAATTTCCTCCCTCCATGTGCTTGTGATACAGCCCCTCTCCTGGAGAGCAGGGTGGGTGCTGGAGGCTCCTGCCCCACAGAGGGTGGCAGTGAGTTCCACCTCTGAGCAAGTTGCCTCTCTGTCCCTCTTCTTCTCCTGGAAAGCCTGGCCTGTGGTTGCTTTGACCAGTTCAGGTGTGGGGTGGGTGGGAGAGTGGGTTATGTCCCTACCCTTGAGCTGTGTGTCCGTCTGTCCTCATCCAAACAAATCCCAGTCCCATCTTCCTCCGTGGTGCCGCACTGCAGCGTGATTCCACACAGGGACCTGCTCTGCCCCAAGCTCTTTGTATCTCCTCATGGGCTTTGGGAAGTTGGGGAAACAACTCCAGACTGGGTGGAGAGTGGCTCCAGAGCAGCTCTGAGGAGAAGGACTGGGGAGTGCTGGTGGGTGAGAGGCTCAACATGGCTGATAATGTGCTCTGGGGCCCAGCAGCCAACTGCACCCTGGGCTGCATCCAGAGGAGCGTGGCCAGCAGGGCGGGGGAGGGGATTCTCCCCCTCTACTCTGCCCTCGGGAGACCTCACCTGGAGTACTGGGGCCAGTGCTGGAACCCCCAACATAAGAAGGACATGGAGCAGTTGGAGAGGGTCCAGAGGAGGCCACAAAGATGCTAAAGGGGCTGGAGCACCTTTCCTACGAGGACAGGCTGAGAGAGTTGGGGCTGTTGAGCCTGGAGAAGAGGAGGCTCCGGGGAGACCTTCTAGCGCTCTGCCAGGACCTCAAGGGGGCCTACAAGAAAGATGGGGAGAGGCTGTTCAGTAGGGCCTGTTGTGACAGGACAAGGGGTGATGGTTTAAAATAGAGGGAGGGAGATTTAGATTGGATATTAGGAAAAAGTTCTTTCCTGTGAGAGTGTTGGAGCACTGGAACAGGTTGCCCAGGGAGGTGGTGGATGCCCCTGGATCCCTGGAGACGTTCAAGGCCAGGTTGGATGAGGCCCTGAGCAAGCTGATCTAGTTGGGGGTGTCCCTGCTTCTTGCAGGGGGGTTGGACTGGATGACCTCTGGGAGTCCCTTCCAACTCCAGCCAGTCTAGGATTCTATGAAAGAGCATCACAAATCATCCATGAAGTGACTCGTGTTCTCCCTCTCTGATTCCAGGCTGTGCCATGAGCGGGTTAATAGCTGATGCAAAGACTTTAATTGATAAAGCAAGAGTGGAGACTCAGGTAAGACTTGGCATTGCTCTTAAACCAACCTGGGCCTGGGGGCATCACCTCTGGCACGGGAAGATCCTTCCAGCAGAGGACCAGGAGTGGTGTGGGAGGGTTGTGAGGAGCATAGCTTTCCTCACAGGGAAAAATGGGTGAGCAGGGGGTGTCTCACGGGTGTCTTCCCCGCTGTGGTATCGCGCGGGCGGTGGGGATGTGGCTCCACACTGGGGAGTGTGCAGGGCTGAAGGCCTGACTGTGCTCTGACAGGGCTGGTTCTGTTGGTTGAATTTTTGGCCTGTCAGGTTATTTGGTGCCTTAGAGGTGCTCAGAGGTCCCAGGGACGAACCTCTGTGCCGCAGTGAAGACTTTTCCGGGGGGGTTTCCTGCATGTCAGCACTCTTCCTGCCTCCAGAGAACCCCATTGCCTCAGAGTGTGCTGGGATAAACTGCTCTGGCCTTGCATCTTCCCAGGTGGTGTCCCAAGGCCTAGCAGCTATCCCAAGCTTTTCTGGGGGATCTCTACACCAGCTTCCCAGCTTGTTCCACACTTCCCTCTGTCTCCCTGGCGCTTCCCTGTGCTCCAGGTGCCAGCATCCTGCCTGAAGGAGCTGGAGGGAAGTCATCTCAAGGGCATCACCCTGACCACACCACGTGTGACCCATCTGGGTTTGTCTTATTTTGAGAACAAGGTGATAACTTGAATATTAATTTTTTTTTATTCTGCAGAATCACTGGTTCACCTACAACGAAACCATGACAGTGGAGAGCGTGACGCAGGCCGTGTCCAACCTGGCGCTGCAGTTTGGGGAGGAGGATGCAGACCCAGGGGCAATGGTGTGGAGCTGGGGGTGCTCTGGGGGGGTGCTGCTGGCTCTCCTCTGGCTTTGCCCTCCCCCTTCCCTAACCTGTTGCCTCCTTTTTGTTGCAGTCTCGTCCGTTTGGTGTCGCGCTGCTTTTCGGAGGAGTTGATGAGAAGGGACCTCAGCTGTAAGTTCAGCTCTCTTAGTTCAGGCCAGCTCTGTGAAGCGAGAAAAGCTTTGCTGAAACTCCCCAGGACACTTTAATGACCTTATTCTGGGATTTTACATATCCCATTATGCACCTGATGTGTTTGCTAATGCTTTTAAACCCTTCCTTTCAGAGCACAGGCTGAAGAAAACACGGTGTCTTCACCAAATCCTTTTGCTTTCTCCGTGTGGTTTCCCTGGCAGGAGGGAGGCGTTAAAGCCTCATCCTGGGTGTATTCTTACCTTTCCCTAAAGGCCTAGCAGAGCCCTGGGTAACATAATACACCCTGTAGCATTCCTTGGGGAGGTGGTGGAGTGCTTGTAACCTGAACTCCTGCTTCCAGCACCCAGCCTCTGCGCTGGAGGTGGGAACAGCTCCACCGAGCCAGCCCAATAAGGTCTCTCCCAGGAGGAGTGGAAACCTGTTGGGTTTATTAGCAATAAAGGGGCAGTAAAGACAAGAAAATGATTCTGCCCCGAGTGTGGAGGGCAGTGTTGGGGGTGTGTGGCTCTCTGAGGCTGCAGTGGATGCTCTGGCGTCACTCAAACCTCAGTCCCCTCCCCTGTGTGCCAGGAGAGAGCTGCCATGGAGAGCTCTGCCCCGTGTTGCTGCACAGGGAGCTGTGGGGAGCACCGTGGGTCTGGTGGGAAATCCTGTGGGGTGCTGTAAGGTGGGATGGGATGCAGCAGCTGTTCACTCTGTCCCCCTTGTCCCTGCAGGTTTCACATGGACCCCTCAGGGACGTTTGTTCAGTGTGACGCCAGAGCAATCGGCTCCGCTTCGGAAGGGGCTCAGAGCTCTCTGCAGGAGGTTTACCACAAGGTAAAGGCTGGTTTGGGGTTGACATCACACAGTTTACAGAGATACCTCACAACCTACGAGGATTCACTGGTTTCCTCGTGAAGGGACATTGGCAGAAGGCTCCTGGTGCTGTCAAGGGGGGGTGTGAGCTGCTCAGGGTGGGGCTCTGCCCTTGGCAGTTGGTGAGGTGGCAGCGCTGAGCTGCTGAACAAGGATCTTTCCAACCAGGAGTGCTACTACCAGCAGCTTCCTCAGGCTGCAGCTGGAACATGAGGCTGTGTCTGAGGCCCTGCCTGTAGTTGGGTGATAATTGCACTCCTGCCAGCAGGTATATAAATAAAACTGCAGCACGGACGCCGCCTCTCGGCGCGGGGGCTCGGGATGAAGCTGCAGGATGAAGCTGAAGGAGCTAAAGCCAGTGGCTTCATTTCTCCACATCTGTAAACCAGTGACACTAATGAGTTTTACCCTGCAAGGACTGGTCCTGCTTGATGTTAAATACCAAGTTTCTCCTCTGTGAGGAGGGAGCTGCCTGTTCTGTGGTCAGAAACCACTAAGGAAAAGCACAGTTGGCGGTGCTGGTTGCAGTGAGGACTTCACCCTGAGACTCACTCACCTCATCTGCTAACGAGCCACAGAGCCCGGATAATTTTGCTACTGAACCATCTTCCAAGTGCAAAGTTACTGCAAACACAGCTATTGCCACTCTGAATGTTGCACAGCCACCAGCTCTAGTTCCCCCTCTCACACCGTGATTAAATCACAAAGGCTTCTGACAAGAGCCCCCACGGGGGGGCGTGTGGGGAGCTGCTTGGCAGCCAGGGTCTGGTGGAGGGACATGGCCTCGTGTCCCTCAAGCTTATGTGCCCAGATTAACAGTTCTTCAGCTTTATAAAGAGTTAGATGGGAGCTGCAAGTCGCCATCCTCTCGATTGTCCCTGCCCTGCCTGAACAGTGTGCTTTGATCTCTTGTTGATGCTGCAGATGACTCGATAAGCTTTGAAAGCTGCTGCCAGTGACAGCTTAAAGGATTTGAGGAGAGGGAGGGAGAGCAGCCGAGGGGTAACGAGCTTCAACAGCACCGTTAACGAGTGATTTGTTTTACAGTCCATGACGCTGAAAGAAGCGATCAAATCTTCCCTCACCATCCTCAAACAAGTTATGGAGGAGAAACTGAATGCAACCAACATCGAGGTGAGCTCAGCCCTGGTAGCAGTGTGTGATTGTGCCTCCTGGAGCAGAAATCTGCTCTGCCTCTGATCTTTGGTTCCTCAGCACAAATCCTGCCGGCTGCACGGCGAGTGTTGTGCACTGTAAACATCCAGGAGAGAGAGCTGCCTGCCTGCTTGCTGGAGAGAGGGTTTCCCTCTGCTTCTGGGGCCAGGGATGACTTGGTGCAGTTCAGGAGCAGCCAAGCCAACTTCTGACCTGAAGTCTTGTCCCTTCAGGCTGCCTGATTGCCATTGGAAAGGTTGGAGGGGTTGTTTTGACGTCTAAGGGTGTAGCTGGGCTTGTTTGCCTGGCTAATGAGCCAGGTAGAAGCAGCTTGGGGTTCCCTGGATGCAGGCTGGAGCCCCTGCTACACCCTCAGGCAGGCAGAGTCAGCCAGTGGGGACCTGCTGTGCCAGCTGGATGGCTTTTTCTACCCCTGGGTTTAGCCATTCTTTTTTTCCCTGGTACTTGTAATATTAGAAGGAATGAAAATTATACAGCTCCTGGCCTTGCTATATTCAGTCTTGGGGCAGTGCCAAAAATCCATTGGATGGGAGAACGAAGCAGTGAAGCCTCCAGGACCTCTGTGCTCCTCTAAGCTCAGGGTTTTGCCTGGCAAAGCTCAGCACAACCTGCTGACACACGGTGGTCTCAGAGATTCCCACAAACACAGTGATACCTGTCCCTTAAAAGGCTGTTTGTTGGATGTGTAATGCTCTGGTTTGGGTCAGGAAGGTAAAAACCCTTCCAGTTCATTAGTGATAATGGGTAGATGATGAGGCTGGTGTATAGAGTTTGCTTCTATTTCTGGCAGGTTGAGACCTTTCCAAATCATGTCTTTCCCAGCTCTCCTCCCACCGTTCTCCCAGTCCTTCCCACTGAGAACCCCATTTCCCAAGCAGCCCATCAATGTGCACCCCACTTGCTTATTAAATCCCACTGCTGAGGACCCTTCAGGATTATCCACCTTCCTTTGGGGGGGAGAAAATGCCAACAGCAGGCTGAAAACTTAAACTCTGTCCAGAAATGAGGCCATCAGGCTGAAATAGATCCTCCCTAGCTGAACTGCTGCCCTGTGCTGCTCTGTTCTCTCCTGATCAGCCTCAGGATCTTCTGGAAGATCCAGGGTACAGTGTGAGGAAGCAGAGGCAGAGCATGTACAGTATCCTTATGTCATGTCCCCGTTTAACAGGGCTTAACTGTGCTTGGCAAAGCGCCCAACATGTTGAGGAATCGTATGGGGTGAAGTATGAGGGGAATGTGCTGAGGATTAAAAGGTCTCTGTGGACTCCAGTCTCTCTCCTGGCTGAAAAATCTTCTACCTGAAGTGGCTGCTTTGCTCTCCAGCCTTTGGGAAGTGTGTGGTGATCAGGTTTATTTACTCCAGCCACTACCCTCTCTTGTATTTGATGGGGTTTTTTGTTCCATGTAGCAGCAAAGAGAAGGGGCAGATTGTGGTCATGGAGAGTTAAGGTCAGGAGTCTTAAGGAGTGTTTTGCTTTTAAATTAATGACTTCCCTGTGAAGCCTGTAAGGGAATAGTTGAGGAAAGCTTTTGTTTTTTGGGAAGGTGAGGCATGGGTTGGAACAGAGGTGGAAGAGAGGAGCAGCTGGTGTCTCTGATGACTTGTTTTGGGCTGTGTACACGTGGTGATGAGCCCATCTGGGGGCTGGTGTGGGACCACCTGTACAGGTGATCTGAGGGGCAAGTGTGTCTGGCTTGTTAGAGGATGCAGATCCTGGGCTTTCAAGGGGCTCAGGCTGAGCCTTCAGGCTGTTTCTCCCTGAAAAAGACTTATGGCTACTCTCAGTCTCCCCCAAAATCACATCCTGCTCTCTCACACAAGCAAGCAGGGCAGCCTGGGAAGAGCTCTGGGATTTAACCAGGACCCTCTGCAGCATTCCTTCAGCCTGTTGCACCCAAACCCTCTGACCCCCATAGGAGTGCAGATCCATGTTGGGGTGCCTGTGGGTGAGATCAGGATCATCCCCACTAACCCCTGCAGCTTTTGGGCTCCCCTGCCCACAGCAGCTCTCTGTAACATGCCCATGGGCATGTTACAGAAAGCTGCTGTGGGCAGGAGAGCCCAAAAGCTGTGGTGTGACCACAAGTCCTCTGGCATTCCTCTTCCAGTCTCGTTCTCCCAGTAGCTCTTTTGCTGGTGCTCACCCTGTAAAACATCTCAGCCATATGTCCCCTGGCACCAGGGCAAGGCTGAGTGTGTTGTCCCCCCCCCAGCGCTGTCCCTCGGGTGGGATCTCCTCTCCAGGCCGCCTGTGCAGGGCCCCCAGGCGGCTGTGGGGTGCACCCCAGCCTGCTCACTCTCCAGGGGGAGTGTTCCCAGCGCTGGTTTGCCCCCACCTCGGATCCCAGAGCTAAGACTTGGTCCCCTTGTGAGTGTTTTGTCATCCTGGGCTGGGATTTGTGCCCTGGGGTGGTCACTGGAGGAGCAGGACTGCAGTGAGAGCTGCTGCTCTCCGAGGGGTGAAGGAGGGTGTTAGCAGGGGCCTTTCCCTGGCCAGCAGGAGCTGAACCTCCCTGTCCCCTGCAGCCGTTCCCTGCTGCTGCTCCTGTGAGGAGACTGAGTCAATTAAAAGCTATTTCAGCGGCCAGCGGCTATTTTAGGGAATCAAAGGGGCTGGAATGATCTTGCTGGGCTGGCAGATCGGGCGGCCGGGAGGTGACAGCTGCTCCTCTGCCCCCTGCTGTCACCTCACCGTTAACCCCTTGCTCCTTCTCTTCCCAGCTTGCCACCGTGGAGCCCGGGATGAAATTCCACATGTACACAAAAGAGGAGCTGGAGGAGGTCATCAAGGATATTTGAGGAGGAGAGAGACTCCTTCCCCTGCCCCAGTGAACTGACTCGGTTCCTCCCAGTACCGGTGATTTCACCTGCCAGCAGCATCCATAATTACTCCTTAATTAGAAGGCTCTTGAGGTGGTGTGTTGGGGTATTTTTTTTTTTTACAGTTTCTGTACATAACTGATCTCTGCAATCCGGAGAAAGGAGAATAAATCGTTTTGTTACTCTGGGTGCCTCGTTGTGGAGTTTGGGTTAAAACTGGGGCCAGTTGAGGGCAACATCAGCTGAACTGGGAGCGGGGTGATGCGGTGCCGTGTGGTCCCTGGCGCCAGCAGGGACAGGTCTCCCTCTCGTGGAGAGCGCGGTGACACGGCAGCACCCGGCCTGTGGGTGGTGTCACTCGAGCCTTGGAACGATGTTGGTGCATTTCCCTTCTCCCTTATCCAGTGGATTTTCCTCTGTAGCAGCTTATTCGGAGCTCTGACTCCTTCGTGGGAGAGAATTCCTCAATTGTGTCTGGAAAACACCAGATGTGGGATAGTGGTGGGACTGGTCTGGGGGTAGTGGGCACTCCTGTGCCTCCCCTGTCATGTCGATACCCCTGGATTGTGCAGGGAGGGGGACAAGTGGCTCTGCCCGGCCCCAGGAGCTGCCTCTCTGCTGCCCTGTGGACGTTGGCAGGGGGTGGAGGCCTCTCCGCTCCTCGAAATAGAGGAACTCAGTTTTCCTTCCCCAAAATGAAACAGTTTGTTGGGGAAGAGATGGACAGGGCCAGAGCTGCTGCTGGGCACAGAGTTGCCCTGGTGAGTGATGACACTCAGAGTGTTCCCAGCAGACTCTTCACCCCTTGGGGGAGCCGGTCAGGCCGAGCTGATGCTGGCAGAAGGGAATATCCCAATCCCACTAACTTTTTTCCTCTCTTGCTGTTGGAAGGGATTGCTGTCGTGGTGGCAGATCGGTCCTGGGGTGCCCTCAGCTTTCAGATGCACTGAGCACCCTCATTTCCCCTCTTTGCCTGACAACCTCCAGGCACAGCTCGGCACCCACAGGCAGAAGAGCGAAGGTAAGGACTGAGATGATGGATTTTACCCTTCTTGGCGCTTTTATCTTTCCAGGAGACCTTTCCTGCAGCCTGACTGTGTGGAAACAAGCCAAGGTTTCACTGTCCAGGAGGCTTTTGGAGCGCTCCTCATGCCCATCCTGAATCAGAGGCAGCACCGGGGGTGGCTCTGGCGTGGGAGCTCACCCGTCCTGAATATCCAGCAGCCCAGGAGCGGGGCCGGGGCACCGCCCCGAGTGTCACCCTTGTAAAACCACCAGGAGTGAAACTCGGGCTCTTGGCTGTGATGTACGGGCAAGATAAACACCTTTATGGTTAATGACATCATCTGGTGCTCCCTTGCCACAGGGAGGGACACCCCCCACACCCCAGGGTGTCCCAAGTCCCATCCAACCCAGCCTTGAACCTTGCCAGGGATCCAGGGGCAGCCCCAGCTTCTCTGGGCACCCTGTGCCAGGCCCTCTCCCCTCCCTGGGAAGGATTTGTGCCCCCCAGCTCCTCTTCCTCTGCCCTCCTGCAGCTGAAGGCCATTGCCCTGGGCACCAGCCCCTCTCCAGCTCTCCTGGAGCCCCTCGAGGGACTGGAAGGAGCTCAGAGATCTCCCCAGAAGAACCTTCTCTTCTCCCCTCCAGGCTGAGCCAGCCCAGCTCTCCCAGCCTGGCTCCAGAGCAGAGCTGCTCCAGCCCTCGGAGCATCTCCAGGGCTCCTCAGGTCTCCACCAGCTCCATGATCTTCCTGTCCAGGGCACAGGACCTCAAAGCTTTCCCTCATTTCAAAGCCACTCACATTCTCACATCCTTTGGGCCTGAGACCTCGGGGCAGCCGGGGGCCTGTACCCCCCCCCGCCCCACGGCAGCCCACCCGTGGNCCCACGGCAGCCCACCCGTGGGGGCGGGCACAGGGCTCCTTCCAGCTCTCTCTGTGTCCCGACAAAGACAAACGGCCGATTCTTCCCCCCGCGGCGCTGGGCAGAAAATGGCCCTTTGTGCCCTGCCCCGGTCACAGGGTTTGCTGGTGGCAGCACGGCCGGAGCGGCTCGGCCGGGGGTGGGAATCGAAGCTTTGTGTTCCCTATCTGCCCCCCCTCACCCCCCAACCTTCACAGCCTGTAACTGCGGGAGGGGGGTGCTGGGGGTGAGGAAGGGGC
>VXBZ01008199.1:0-10650 GCA_013399135.1 Heliornis fulica
TCTCTGCTACTTTAACTATAACACTCCTCTACAAAGTTATGTAAAGAAGCACAGGCAATTAATTCTTAAAAATCACAAATCTTCTCTAAATGCCTTCAACACGATGAGAAAAAACAAACAAGACCTTAACTTGTAAAAAGTGAAATCTTTAGTTCCTGCAAGCAAGGTCCCTAAGTCCTATTCCCACAAGTACAGTTACTTGTTAAAAATAATTAAAAAAAAATAAATAAAAGGCGGGGGGGAAAGAAATAGGAACTTCTCAGTTTAGTTGCATCAGTTCCGAATTGTTTATGGCTGGTACGCTAAAGGCAAAATGCTTTGTGTCCTCCGGATGCAAGGGAATGCTAAAAAAGCAATCTTTGATATCCATCACAAACAGATGATAATCTTTTGGTAATGCAGCAGGGGATGGCATGCCAGGTTGTAAGGCTCAACTGCGACACAACCATGACACCAACATTAATAAATTAGTAAAATTCAATCAGTTCTCCACTAACTGGGATAAGGAAACAATAGTAAGTAATATAAATTTCTGTCTAAAATGCCAGATATCAAGGAAAAAAGGTAAAACTATTAAATAGTACTAGTTTCCCTACTGAAAAAAATCAATAACCAGTGTATTGCATGTGGTCAGTAACTACATTTGGCTTCCCTGCTGTGGCTCACTGTCTAACACTGATCATGCGTTTTAATTTTGTTCTATTGGAGAATAAACCTGGTGAAAGCTTTACCTACACCTGGTGAATCCAGAGTACCTGAGAAGTTATGTGAATGTTAAGAGAGAGGGGAGTTACCTGAATACCAGAAGTGTGCAGAAAACATGTGTATATAAAATTCATTTATATGTAGGTGTTATAAAATACAATGCAAAATACTAAGAGTACTTGGGAAACTAGGTTCCTGAATTGGGCCTTGTTATATTTGCGGGGCTTTCATAAAATAAAGTGAGTTGCATTTTTTTCTTTTACCCAGGCACAGCCCTCTGAGGCCATGTAGTTTCTGGGAAGATCACAGAGTGGTAGGTGAGCACTTTCACTTCTTGTAGTATTTTCATGACTCAGAGCCATCCCATCCATGATGCTCCAAAAAAAAAAAAAAAAGTTCATCACCTTGCTCCCTGCACACCCTCACTTACCTCTTTCAGGTCTTGGACAATAGCAGTGAGTCTCTCATTCTCTGCCTGAACGTTGGTGACCACTGCCCTGCTCTGCTTCAGCTCGTTCTGCATCTCCAAAATTTTCCCAAGGTAATAAGCTTCTTTTGATGCAGACTCCTGGAGAAGAGTCTCTTCACGTGTTTCACCATCTTCAGCCACTTTGCGGTGAATCGAGAAGGACTGTCCAAAAGCCTGCAAGATGAAAACAGTGCACAGTGTAAAACTACTGAAGCCCTGGAAAAATTATCAACAATAACAAGCAGCTGCATAGCCAGGGGGAATGAAATAGATCGGTGAGTCCCAAGCTCTGACCTAATAAATACTGCCTTAGCAGCTTCCTAGCAGCTGAGGGCCCCCATCTCATTTAGCTGAAATGAAGCATCTTGAAACTGTTCTCATTCGCAGTATGGATTTATGGCCCCTGTCCAGGAGATATCCACTGAGATCAAGATGGTGCTCTGCTAACTAGCCATTAATTAGTGCCAGCATTTAACTCTCCTGCATGAGGCCAGTTGATAATTCATCCATTCCTTTCTTCTCCAGTTCTGCAAAATAAACGTGTGGGTTGGTTCATTTTAAAGAGCATAAATAGCTGACATCTTTCTAAATCACTTTCCATTTTCAACATTCTTTTATTGTAGGAGTTGACTTCATGGTATAGCAAAAAGCTTCCTGTTACTTGAAAAAATGATAACAAGCACTGTCCATCTACACCACTGGTAAGCTAAACAGAGTTGGGCAGCACCTTCATCTCATTTGTACTAAGCTTTTTCTGCAAAGAAACAATAAGTATTTGAGGTGTTTCTAAATATATAGGTAATTTTCAGTTGTCCTCCTCTTGTTAGCAGTTTAGAGTGACTAGTTTAATAAGGCAGTATTTCTAAGTGACAATTTCTGATGTTATGTTATGACAGCTCTGAAGCAATCCAGAAGAAAGCAAGGTACAAGCCACAACAGAAGTAGTGATGGAGTTATCTAGTTATCATTTGTCTATGAAAAACAGAGGAAAAACATGAATATAAGAACATAAAAATAAGGTAATACCATAGAATAATATATAAATTGAAAATACTAAAAAAATTATAAAGTAAAATAAAATCAAAATCTCTTTTGTTTGTATTACCTTAAAACCAGACATTTGGTTGAAATTACATGGCCTAATCTTAGGAAAAAGAAAAAGAAGGTTAAGATTAAGAACATTTAGCTTAACATAGGCAAAAGCTCTTTCACATATCTTAATACAAAGAGAGTGTGATTAAAAGCTGATTGCTTTGTGATTGCCATGATTTTTATTCTTCATCCCTCCCCCCATTAGAGGAGAGAAAGATGTAATTCATGGTTCTTTCTATGGGAAGTTCTTCCCAAAAGCCTAATTTCTACCAAGTCCTATGAAACCACAATCAGTGTATATATTTGTACCCATTGTAAACAATGGCCCCCTTTGACTTCCCATCAATAAGAAGGGCTTACCAAATAAAATCTATTGTTTTACTGCCACTATTTATAGCCTCTCAAAACACTTTGTAAGTTTTACTGGCACTAGAATTGAAGCAGCCCCATAGAAACTTCAAAGCAAAACCCTGTTAAAAACTTCTGAGCTTTTAAGTCTACTTCACTTAGAGGATTCTGTGAACTCAGCATTAAAGGATTCTAAAAATATTCAATAAAGTACTAACCCAGCCGTCTTCTCAGAAGACTGCAAGTAACTGAACTAGCAAGCATCAGCAACTTACTGAATAGGATTTTCCAAATAACAAGAAATTCAATTTAAAGAAACTGTTGACTAATGATTCAGTCACTATACCTGTGAATCTAAGGCGGCTGTTTCAGGAATACTGCTAATAAATTGTGTTTTACTTCTCGTAATTACGTTCAACGGTTCCTTGCTCCTAATTGGAGCAAAAAGCACCAACCTAACACAGACCCTACAAGACAAACGTGAAGGTCATGTTTCCAGGTGGGGGATCAAAACACAGCAGAACAGAAGGAAGAACTGACAGGGCTGGGCAAGATCATGGAGCTATAGGTAAAGTCCAGTGGATGAATGAATACCAGTACACGGTGGTGACGGCCTCCCAAGAGCATACTCTATTTTCCCCAAATGCACTTTGAAGGTGAATTTTAGCATGCATGATGTTTGCAAACAGCTGGGAATACAGATTTTGTGGGAGGATGCACAGCATCCTTGTACCTTTGACTACAGAGAATGTCAGAGAAAATAAAAAAACTTCCCATGAAAACAAGCTTGAACATTACTGTACATTATACCATGCAAAATCTCTCTTGACTGCTATCAATATGCTAAAAATCATGGGAAAGAAAGAAGGGAAGCATAGTTCTCTTTCTTTTGATGGAAATCATGGAGATCCATGTGACAAGGAGAGAAACACACGATGTCTCAATGAAAAAGCAAGCAAAAAAAATCCTCCTTATGCATTTCATGATCTGTACAGAACACCAAAAAGTTTAAACTTGCCAGATGTACCCACATTCATGAGAACAATCACTTGCATTAACCCATACTTCAATGGTTTTCAGCTGCTTGCCAGGTATGTGCTAAAGTTTACATTTTAGTAAATTTCTTGATACTTTTACTTTTATATGAAACCTTAAAACCTTACTATGATGCAGATATTTCCATTAACAGTGCACACTTATTTCCCTGAAGCCATCCTTATCATGGGAAATGCCAGTCACCTGAAAAACTTTTCAGGTCAACTGACTTTGTAACAAGCAAAACCAGCTTCCAGCAACCACTGCTTTCTGGGCCTGGATCTCACACCACCACTTCACACAAACACCCACACTCAGGCAGTGGTACAAACAGGAAGAAGCCTGGGAGAGCTGGAACAGCTCTCTTCATCCTTCTGAATGTGTTGGACAGGATAGCCAGAAGTTCCCCAGAAACTGGGAAATCAGTGTTGGTAAGGGTCAGTTCTGGATGAAATGGAAATTGTAGGAGCATTTGGCATGAACTGAGGCGATTATATATGTGAACTGGATGCAGCTGCATGGACATCAGGCACAGAAGGGAGAAACAACAGAAGGTGAAAACATGAGAAGGTGGCAACCTGGACTGCAGGCTAAAGAAGGTTCACATGTGTTTGGGTCAAGTGTCAGTTACAGCCTGATTTACTAAACACATCTTATAGTATAGAAGATGTATATACAATTTTCATATATAGGAAAATACCAGCTTGCTATGGAAACCTGGCCGAGGAAAGAGCTTTCCTTTGATACCACAGGATACTGAGGGAAAGAAGTACCATGCAAACACAGAGCAAGTGCTCCCTCTGCTCACCATTGAAGAAGATATTGATATTTTCATCAGGTATTTATAGTGAAGGTATGTATTTTAGCTCCTGGAGAGATCCTGTTCCTGCCTAAAAGTAATTAATGTGTTACTTGTATTTGTAGCACACCAGCTTCTCCCTAACCCAAATTCCAGGTGATGCCAGGGTGGAAAAAGCCAGGTCAGGCTCTTCCACACTCTTCTGTATTTTCAGCTGTACTGGAAGAAGTACCACAGCACAGGCAACAAAGTTCTCTGAGTTCACCACAAAGAGGTAACTACAGGAGCAGAGATGTGTGGTTTTAACTGTGGGAATACTGGTGTTTCTGCGACAGTATTTTGGATTGGTGTTGTACTGTATCTTGCAGACCTACTAGTTAATTACTGCAGTTATTTTCAGTGTTAGTGCTTCTTTGCTTGCTAGTTGCCTTTTAATGACTACTCATTAAAACCATTTTGAAAATTACTATTGATCCCTTGGTGGCTCTTAGTTTCAGCAATCACACTGCAGAGATTTTTTGACAAAGCACATAGTCTTCCAAATTCAAACTGGGGTTCAGAGGGGGCTGTATAGACTATTATGGAGTCTATTCCTTTGAGAAACCCCCTACCAATATAGGTGCAGAAAAAAGTCTGAGTTTCACCTGTTAATGGTCCCATCACTTCTCTCAAGACATTGCTTGAAAAGATGCTGTCAATTGAGTTAGCAACTGCTTTTGTAAGCTGGGCGTAAAAGCTGAGTGACACAATACCTGTGAATACCATATATATACATATATATATATATATATATACACACACACACACACACACACACACAAACATGATTCTCAGATCTCAGAATATAATGGCATTGTATCTTTTCAGGAGTGTCTTAAAATCGGGATTTTGCAAACAATAAAATAATGATCAATATTTGAATGCACAATAAAGGATGACAACAGAGGGCAAACAGAGGTAAGAGGTCAGTCTGATCATGGACAAAGGTGTAAATTTTGAGGAAAAGGCCATTTGCCATTGAACTTTAAATAACCTCTGATGGAAATTCCAGTGTCAGAAACAAACTAGCATGAAAGAAATAATGCAGTGAAAATGGGCACAGATATGGGAAATCAACAGAAAAATCTCTTTCAAATACCATATGTGAGAATATTTATGACAAATATAAACAACAATGGAAAGCTAACATGCACCGAGTGACATGAAACGATGTCTGCAAAAGGAAAATTGTATTCAGCACCAAAAAAAAAAAGTAAAAAAAGGATAAGCTAGAGATCTAATTTAGGTATATAAAACAATACATATGCAAAAGATCAGCTAAAAATATTAACTATGCAATGAAGGATGCTATTTCCAAGTTTCAGTTTTATTTTTACTAGCCACCTCCTGGGGCAGGAACTCTGAAGTATTTGAATAGAATCTCACTCTTCTAGACAGTGATGATTAACAAGGAATAAACCATGACCTGATTGCTATCAGGATGAGTAGGCAGCCTACCTTTATGGCTTTGACACTTAATGTGTTTTTTCTGATGCATAATGCAACAGCATTAAACTTGTTCAAATGATTACCTATTTCAGCTGCTAGCATAGAATGTATTGTGTATTACTGACCTCCACACTCCTAACACAAAAGCAAGGGAAAAGCAGTTTGGGATTATCCAAAAGAGCAGTACAGTTCCTAGGCAAACATCAGTATGGCACCACAGATGGAAATCTTTGCTAGAGATGCCTCCCTGAAGGGCAGGGCTTATTTTGTGGCACAACTTGAATGCCCACCTACCAATCACTATTCCCTTAGTCCCTTGCAATTCTGTGTATCTCCTACTAAGGGAACTATCAATGCTAAGGGGCAACCAGTGCCAGGCGCAGGCTTGTAAGGAAATCCCCTCTAGGAAATACTAGACAGAGGGGTGAATGGCTGTGCAGGCTCTAGTGCCCCTTCCCTCTTTCCCCTTGCAAGATGTAACATGGCTCCATTTGTACATGTTGTTTTCCTTAACAACTTCCAGTATTTTACACCCTGCTCACCTGGATGCTGCTGAAATCAACATGCACATAGCAGTTTCTCTGTTAGTACATCCAAGTCAGTGCTGACCCTAACTGTCCCTCTCCATTGGCTTTCTTACAGGTGTATGCTCAGTGCTTAGTCCTGATCACTTGCCTGTTTGTCACTCCCTGCTCCCTCACACTTTGGGTACACAGATCTTCCAAGGTCTTGCCCAAGGGCTGTCTTTTGTTCTTGAAGAACATGGTAGATTGCACAGAGTGTAAACCCAACTGGTGTTTCTTGGCAGCACTGCAGTGAAACCAACACCCTTGCAAAAGTCATTGATGGGTTCCAGTTATACCTGTTTTTTTAAAAACTGGGAAAGTTTTATGCCTATTCATAATTTAGAATAAAGGTTTATCACTTAGATTAAATGCTTATGTAGTTGACATGAGCTCCTAACATTCGAGACAGCTGAGAGAGGTCAATAGTTTCCTTCTGGAATCCAGTACTGAAGTGAGGAAATTCTTCAGAGACAAATAATAGGCATATTGCAATCAAAACACAGATGTATGCTTAATGATGACAGGAGAAAAAAATTAATAGACATTGTGCAGACAGTGCATGAGAGATGGACAGCCCGTGCAGGGAAGCAGACTGAAAACGTGAGATCATACTGAAGGAACAGCCTCAGTCAGCATGGGCACGTAGGCAAGGAAGCTAGACTATGGCCTCTTGGGCTGACAGGCTAGCTGAAAACAGCTTGTTGTTTTACAGCTATAAAGGTGCCCCATTTGTCTGATTCCTCACATGTTCAAGAAAGCAGGATGCTGAACTCTCCCACAGAGAAGCAGAGGATGCTCAAGCCCATCACTAATTATTCTTTCAGTCGGGATAGGAAACAAGATTCCTAGACTAAAATAGCCCCCTGGTCAAAAGGAATATAACTGATCAAAATTCAGTTGTAACCAAGCAACTGCCTCAGTGCTGGTGATTTCATGATTTCCAGACTCAAGATGATCAATTTCATAGTCTATGCCACACAACATTAATAGGATTTGTGTATGTGTGTTTTGTTTGTTTGAAATGTAACAGCACACTATTCACTTCATATGCCTCATATTGGAGGGAAAAAACCAAACCAAACCAAAACAAACCCCACTAAATGGTTTGTGCTCTGCTTGAAGCAAGCTGGCAGTTTGGGCTTCCTCACTTGTTCACAAGAGATCAGTTGACCTTCTGAAAAAGGTGAAAATTAAACTTTCGAGGACATTTTATTTCAGTACCTGCTTCACCACAAAGACTTGGTATGACCTTAGCAAAATTGTTTTTCAATTTCCCATTTGAAAAACGTAGCAGACAGCACATGCTGCACAGCAGAAGGAACTGTTAGGATACACCCATTGACAACCTGAGGTACAATTTGCTACAGTTATGAGCACAGTATAGGTAACTATGATAAATCTATACATGTTATCTGAGGAAGCTACTTTATCACCTCCTAACGGCAAGAAGCATTTAACTTTAAATAAGCTGGTGTTTGGAAATAATCAAATTAATTCAATAAAAATGCAAATGCTGATGCAATGGTAAAGTCCTGTACATTAACATATGCATGAGAGATTTAACTTGAAAAAAAAGACTTGGAAACCAACATCCCAGAGGTTTAGTCTATGCCGGAAAAAGTAAAGAGATCAGATACAGTGAAAACATAAACAATACTGAGACTGTTTACAGATGGAGAACAGTAGGACAAATGTAAACAATTCATAGTCTTTTTTTCCCCAAGAAAGCTTTGGATAAAAGCACACACAGCATGGACATCTTCTGTTTGTTCTCAATAGAGCCCTGCAGTGTCTACAAGCCTGTAGGAATTCATATATCAGATGCTAATCATTGAAGCCTGCAGAAAGTTCTGGGGGAAATGGGCTTTTACATTCAGCTCAGCTACAGTACATATCATGTGCGGATTTCAATCAATACTCCTTGCTGTGAGGCTGTAAACAACCGTGCTGCTTTTTTATAAATAAGGAACAAAAATATTCCTAAACGTGATGGTGAGAAAATATTTAGAGACAAGAAAAGGAAACTGCTACCATGAAAATGAGCCCTAAATACTAGCCTCCACTGTTCACCAGCAACCCAGTAAAAGGAGGAATGAATCAGGATTTCTATTTAATCGCCTTTAACAGCACTCTGGATGAGGATTTAAATTCCCTGTCCGGAGCGTTGCCTCCAGGCACGGAAAACACAAGAAAGGGGAAGCTTGTAACAAAGAGTACCATTTATCTACAACACAACTAATTAGGTTCACGCTGGTAATTTTAAAGCAGCTCTGTTCAGAATAAATATGGCAAATGATTAAATTATTTCTATAAACAAAATAATTTACACATTAATGAACCATAATGTGGCTTAAAAATTTGTACTAATGTCTGTGTTGGTGTTTACATGAGTTCATAATATTATCAGGAGCCAACCTCCAGCTATTTCAAAATTCCAGTTAAAATCAATAGAAACATTACCATTAAATTACATTACAAACATGGAACGGTGTCAATGATTTTTTTTTTTTTCATTTTTTTTAATACACAAATCACTTCTGAAGTCCAAGATGGAACATGCCTTGCATGGAAGCTCTATTGCCTTTGCAATAAATTAAAAATCCCATGTTTAACCAGAACAATATTTCCAATTTTTTTCTGACTGCTTTTCCTTTTACTGTTTTTCTAACTCAGAAATGGCAGAGATAATTGCAATTCATCTGCCTGAACTTGCTGGAACGAATGTGTGCCAGGATCTGAATCTTTAAGAGTTGTTGGCCTAGCAGGACATACTAGTTATTTCACATTAGCTCCCCATATGTAAGCTCACATGTTCCTTAGGGAGAGCACGTCTATAGCAGATTTTAGGAGAACTCTAGGCAAAATCACATGGCTAGTGAATAATAAAATGCCATGAAGTATAGCAATTGCATTCTGCATTGATGCTATCACTTTTGTCGTAGTTTTCTCCTGGAGAGAAGTTTCAGTGGTAGCATTGTGTAGGGAAAGATCATTTCCAGCTGCAAAGGCACAACCTGGAGGAAGGAAGGACTCAAACCACACAAATGAGGACTATCCCAGAGCAGCATATAAGGAACCAGAGGCTGCATGTCCAGAATGTCTCTTCTCAAAGAGAAGAATGGAGAAAAGGAGGAGTAGGGACACAACCATGTCCTAGACACTGATGCACCCCAACCAGTGAAGTTGGATGAAGTAAGGAAAGAGAAAGCTGCTTCTTTGAAGATAATGTTTTTCACACATTATAGTTAAAAGAGCAAGTGAGAAATCCTATATCAACATCTGTTGCAGATGCTGGCAAAGAGTGTATGCCTCCAGACATAAAAAATGAATAGAAAACATTAATTTCATCATCATAGTACTAGGTTTGTGATAACCTTCAGAACTACTTACATACCTGTAGGTTCTCCGCTTACTGAATCATCTGAAAGCTTTAAACTATGCAGGCCTCACTTCAGGAGAGATTCTGAGATTTGGTCTCAAATTTAGAAGGAAACGGTATTCTGATGGAAAACACTCAACTGTGTTTACACTCATCCTGGAAGCAATAAAGCATCAGTTTCATTTGGACCCTCTTCTTTTAATGTCTTGTGCTATTTTCTAGTACAAAAAAAAAAACAACAAACAAACATAAAAGAGACCTAAAACTAAATGTCATGAATATATAGTAAGTGATAGCATTTACTTTTACAAAAAAGTAAAATGAAGTATGTTCTTCAAGAAGAGGAAACTCCTTTCCTTGAATAAGAAAACAAACAAGAAATACATGTGCAATCTTGTCTTCAAAGCACTGTAAAATGTCACCCTTGGGCAGAAGTTGTTAACTGAGAATACTTTGTCATACAAACAATAGGAAGAAGAAAAAAAAAAAAAAAAAGGGTATTTCAGCTCTCCACCTTTTCCCAGAGAAGGAAATAAACCCTATCTCCTTTAAGGTATATTTGGGACCCACAGTAATGATAATCAAACCAGCAGTGTCTAATCCTTGAACTGACCAGTAGAAAAGGTTAAGGAAAGGGAGACCCATTTGAATTCTTGTTGCCTGATTGGGGTGATAGTGAAGACAGAGCCAGACCCTTCTCAGAGTTGCACAGGGAAAGGACAGGAGGACACAGTAGAGAGACATATCAATGATAGGACTTTATAATGAA
>VXBZ01008213.1:0-14078 GCA_013399135.1 Heliornis fulica
GGGGGTGTCCGCGGCAGTCACGCTGCCCGCCTCACGTGAGGCGCCCAGCCCGCCGGACACTGGCCGGGTCGTTGCGAAACGCCGAGAGAGCTGGTTGGTTTTCTGGGAAAAGACGGGGAAAAAAAAAACCTCGTTTGCCTGGAAATCATGGTCAGCACGGTCAGCACTTCTCCGTGCCTCGCTGCAGGACCTACCCCCGCCCGCACGAGTATCTGGATGTCTCCGCGCTCCCCCCGAGCTGGGACTGGAGGAACGTGGACGGCATCAATTACGCCAGCACGACTCGGAACCAGCACATCCCCCAGTACTGCGGGTCCTGCTGGGCCCACGGCAGCACCAGCGCTTTAGCAGGTACGCAGCGCTCGGGCCGGTGATGTATAAGCTGTCGGTAAGCAAAGGGTGTTTGTCTTCAGCTCGGAAAATGGCTGGTGGGGAGAAGAGGCGCCAAATCACTGCGGTGACTAAGGCAGTGATTGGGGCTGAGGGGTCTGTGAAGGCACCAGGAACAATGGGAATTCCCAGGCCGAAGGGAGGGAGGTTCGGTTTGGCTAAAGCAGCCGGAGGAGGCTGTCCTTGCCCCCTCAGCTCTGTGCGAGGGGGAAAACTCTCGCGTGGTTACATAGCTCGCTGCAGAAGGACAGAGTTCACAGCTGCTGTTCAGGGCCTGGGGGAAGAGCTGGGGGTTCTGCCTCTCTTCTTGGAGCTGTGGTGATGCTGGGAACAGATGCAAAAGTGGTTATTGTGTCTCCTTCTGTTTTTTGGTACCCCAGCCTGGTGCACTGCATCAGCAAGGGGCTGCCCCAGCGATGGCTGGGTACAAGGAAACGAAAGAAGTCCCTTGCCCTGGGAAGGGCCTGCAGGGTGTTAGCATGAGGAGCTGCCTTCACGTGACCTGTGTACAGATAAATCTGGTTTCAGCATGTAGCCTTCATCTTAGGAAAAGGGAAGTAGAGGTCTACTTCAGTTGAAGAAATAGTTTCTCTAGAGAAAATGAGTGATTTGCACTAACATGCACAAGTATTGTTTGCATGGGGAGGCTGCGAAGAGGGTGAACCGTGTGAAGGAGAAAGAGGAAGTTTTGCAGAAATGGGAAGACAAGGCAGGTGTGAGCAGAGAGCAGGAATTGCAACAGATCTGTTCCTGAGCAGTACAGTACAGAAATGCATAATGCCTGCCATGATGGAGTGAAGGTCTAGGATGCATGACAATAGCAACAACTTAATTAACGAACTTTGGTTCCAAGTTATTTGTGTATGTAGGTATGTCAGTATGTGCACCTTTGGAAGGTACAAAAGGTTGACTTTAAAAATCAGAATGTGTTTTTTGTAACTGCTGTGAAAGCATTCATGCATTCATTCCTTGTTGCTGGAAGACTGGGCTGGGATATATGTGGTGTTAGTACTAAGAGGATTAAAAGAACTATGGTGGCATCAGTTAAGTATGTTAATGCACTGTGAAAAACAGTTTATAAATGCTCATTGGGAAGCTGTTTTGTCAAGCAAGCTAGTAGTTTCTGACAAGGCAGTGTGGTGGTGATGCCTGTTTGAGATGGCAGGGTAAAGGTGAGATGAGCGAGATGTTGACATAACAGTAAGCAGACACTTCTGAAAGCATTTCCTTGCTTTCAGTTTGTGAAAAGTCTCTTGGAGCCAGAGATCTGGACTGGATGCACTGATGACACTCTGTGTGGGTTTATGTGTAAATCTTTACTCCCACAGAGAGGCTACTGAGAGCTGGCTTCGTGATGTGTATTTGAAAACCCTTTGCTGTAAAAGCCAGGAAAAGGAAACAGAGCTGCAAGTTATAAGAAGCTGTGACTTGAATTAAAAGAAGTCTAGGGCACTTCAAGGCTTTAACCATCTTACTCATCTGCAGATTTTTTCTGAGTTTTTACTGGAAAAAACTTCTAATGGAAACCTACAATAACTCAGCCTGCCTGAGTTATGGCATGCTCTATGCCCCACTGTGACAGTCAACTTTTCCAGCCACGGAGCAGCTGCCTGCAAACACTTACTGGTTTAATGAGAGACAGTTTTAATACTAGTTGCAGTGTGTAACCATCCACTAATAAAACACTATTTCTTATCCTTACAGATCGAATCAACATAAAGAGAAAAGGTGCATGGCCTTCTGCCTACCTCTCTGTCCAGAATGTGATTGATTGTGCTGATGCAGGATCCTGTGAAGGTGGAGACCACTCAGGTGTTTGGAAGTATGCCCATGACCATGGCATTCCAGATGAGACCTGCAACAACTACCAAGCTAAGGATCAGAGTAAGATGGCTATTTGCTTAATCTTAGTAGATTTTAATATTAAAGAAAAAAGTTTATTGGGTTTTCATTATACTGGTTCCATTATACTGGTTCCTGCCTTCCAGTGCAGTGCCTGCTGTGTGACTGACAGAACAGGTTTCCTTTCCAGGCCTGTGCTATCTCTTTTAATGCTGTGCTGTCTGGCCAGAGCAAAATCATGCCCAGGCAAGCTTGCATAGCTAGTATGTTTTAACTTAATCTCTTAAGTCTGTGATACACAATCTCTAATGTATTTACAAGTGCCACCTCAAACTAAACAAATGAGAAATGTAACCTTTGTCTGGTCATGTATGACTGGAAGAGGCCCTCTATCTACAGTGAAAGGTATCTGAAACATTGCCTCATCAAAGCACCTATGCCTATGAAGTATAGTAAACTAGAAGAGATTTTAAACATTGTTTCTAGAAAGAAATTTAGTTCACCATAATATGTTTTAGTAATTACTTAAGCTACCGATATCTGCCTCAAATAAGATAAAAGCAGCTCATATCAGACCATTAATCCACTTGAAGAAAAGCAGTCCCTTGCAGTGACAACCTCACTTCTGTTTTGTAGAGTGTAAGAAGTTTAACCAGTGTGGAACTTGTGTCACCTTTGGAGAATGCCATGTGATAAAGAACTACACTCTCTGGAAAGTTGCTGACTATGGGTCTGTCAGTGGAAGAGAAAAAATGATGGCAGAAATCTATAAGAATGGACCAATTAGGTAAAATGCCTTGAATGGTAAAAGAAAAAAATGCTTATTTACTACTAATGTTGTGAGTTAAATATTGAGACTCGGACTAAGGACTGAAATGTACTCTCTGCTCTAGCATATGTTAGCAGCTTTGCACTGACATGCAGTCTTCAGCTTGCTTGGGGATAAACTGACCTCTGAAGTCAAGATGCAAAAAAACCTTTTTTTTTGCCAGGCCCCTGTCCTGGTACCCTTACAAAAAAAGCTTTCTCTGTTTCATTGCAGCTGTGGTATCATGGCTACTGAGAAGCTGGATGCTTACACTGGTGGACTTTATACAGAATACAACCCCTTGCCTGAGGTGAATCACATCGTGTCGGTGGCTGGCTGGGGCGTAGAAAACGGGACAGAGTACTGGATTGTTCGTAACTCATGGGGTGAACCCTGGGTAAGGAAACAACAAACACGTTTACAGAATCACTTGAAGAAAGGTGGGGTCTTCCACTTGCAGACAGGAAGCTGCAAAGCTACTCAGGGGATTGGAAGAGTTAAAGCTTTCTTTGAACTAGGCTGGCAATTAAAAAATGAGACCTAGTCTGAAGGTAAGGATATTCAGCCAAAGTGACTCAAGCAATGTCAACTCAATCCTTAATGCTACCCTTCTGTGGTCATCCAGCTCCTGTCATGGGCAACTCTAAGTTATTGTTAGTTGCAGGCAAAAATCAAATCACGTATCTGGAATAGATAAGGGTGAGGTAAATCCACAGAAGCAGATTGTCCCTCTAAACAAGAGGGCCCTGTGAACCTGGTGTTACAATTCCTCTGGAATTCCTCTACTAAGTCACTCAAATTTGGAGACTGAACAAACTCAACAGTGTACATCTTCTGCAGTTATGTTTTCTAATTCACACTACAAATTATTTCTTAACAGGGTGAAAGAGGATGGCTGAGAATTGTGACAAGTGCATATAAAGGTGGAAAAGGAGCAGATTACAACCTTGCTATTGAAGAGGACTGTGCCTACGGAGATGTTGCACTTCCTTGATTCTATATTGTACATCCTTCTGTTTAGGAAGAAGGTGGAAGCTTCCCAGTACAACATTTTCTGTTTAAACAACAGCAGTCTAAAAACTCTTCCACAGTGCAATACCATCAGGCAGTTCTGTAAAATTAGCCCAGATAAAACAGTGTCTTCAAAGGAAAATGCAAGAGCTGCTGTTAGATAAGTTACTCTGAAGTTACCCAGGGAAAAAACTGTCTGCCTTGATGCACAGTATTTAAATCATCTTGACTTAATCACAGAAACTTTATATGTAAATCTATTTTTTTAAGTACAAAACTATGTGGACTTGCTGGGAAGAAAGCAATATACTAAATACTTAGGTCTAGATGTTATTTGCTCTATCAGAGATTTATATAGTCTCAGAATGATGCTGATGAGAAAGCTAAGTCTGGACATAATATATTCAAAAACTAAATCCCCTGTTGCTTCCTTAGCCTCTTGGTAACAGTGTTCTTGAAGGTCATGGATAACACAGTTGCTTTTATCCAACCAGAATATAACAGGCATTACTCTGATCAAAAGGCAAAGTCTAAACTCATCTTACCTAATGTTGCCTTTGCTCAAATTCCTTACTTTAAGATGTAATTGTCTGTGCCATTTTGTTTCTCCTAAAGAAAGGTTAAATTGCCACAAGGCAGAATGCTTACCTAATTTGAAGAAAGGTAGGGAATTCCCTTCCTTAAAACAGCCAGTTACTAAGCAGCAAATCACTGTGGTATCAAATGTTACTAATTGCATTTAATAAACAGATTTTTCCTCTTACATGACTGCATGTTTGTTATATGAGCTTATTAAAAAATGGCTCTGGTTGTCTTCTGTTGGTTGTACCTAACAAGCCAGGTCCCCAAAGCTCATCCTGCATGGTACTGCTTTTACTGGACTTTTTCCTTGTGAAAGGGGTGGTTGACAACACAAGTCTACACAGCCATTATGATGGTTCAAGCAACAATGCAAATCATACTACCTTTACCAGCACAAGTGATTAAGATAAAAGCCACACTGAAGCCTCCAACAAAGGAAAGCTGACACAATGCAGCTGTCATAAAATACCACTTTTGCATGTCAATCTCCAAGGCCTGTCATCAAACCAGCCTGTGATTTATGCCTCACTCTAAGTTAAAGCTTTTTAGTGGTGTGGAGGAGGAAAAAAAAGCCCAGAAACTGGACACAAGAAAAAACTGCTCCTGGTTATCAGATACAGGGTGAATTGTTTCTGCAGTTAATTCCACAAAGGACTATACATGCCTTCTTATAAGCAGTCAAGAATCCATATGATTGCCTGCTGTCTCAAGAATTATCATGGTAGCTTGGCTTAGAGGTCCCATTCATGAATCACTGACAACAGAGAACAGCAATTTCCTTTCTAAATTTACATCCAGTTAGATTTAAATAGCACTCTCTTTTAGAAAGCAGGTTCTTAAGAAAACAGACATGCCTGGAAAGGGACAATGGGATTGTCTCTACCCTTCATGTTTCAGCTAACAGTATTTATCTGTACAAAAAGAAATCCAGCCCAGTGAACAGACAGAAAGAGTGGTCTTAGTGAAACTTTGAAAGACATCTCTGGAAAAAAGCCTTTATTTAAAGGTAAATTATAGTCTCAGGTGTATCCCCCTAACGTTTGGGGTCAACCAGGACAGATAGAGATAAGTATAAAACCCAAGCCACAACAAGCAGTAATGACATTTCTGCACACTTTCATACTTCTGGAGAGCAGCAGACTACCGACATGGTAATGAAACTTACCAGTAACAGCTGATGCATCTATTTAACAAAAAAAATAGACTCTGAAAGGTTACACACTGAGTAGGATTCATCTGTTAATACAAAACTAACTTTGATTGTTACAACTCCGCTCGTGTTACACAAAATGTTGCCTTTTTCAAAGCAGTAAATCAGCAGTAAATACCAACTCTAGTATAATGCAAAGGTGAGAAACAAACGTTGTGGCTCCTCTGCAACATAGGGCTAATCATGTAAGTTCCTTCTTTTACAGCTCTAAACATTGAAACCTACAGCATTCAAGATCTAGTGTTCAGAGAACTGTCTGCAGAATGGCTTTTAGTAGGAACTACCTACACAAAGAATCTGACAAATTCTACAAGCCTAACGTTCTTTGAAATAAAGGAACCTCCTGCTACCCCCTTCAGAATATTTAGATTTCTACTGATTTGTGTAGTAACAGACAATCCTTCAGTGTCACTCCAGCTTCCAAAGTACATTAACAGTCCCCTGAGATGAGGCTCAAGGTCACCAAATGCCCTTCAGCCTCTTCTTCCTTGTTTTGGGGTTGTTGATTTGGTTTTTTTGGTTGTGTTCAGGTGGTTTGCTGCTGCGTTGCCCAGTTATAGAACCTTACTGGTGGAGAGTATGGCAAAGTAATGATCATGTACTCTGCTTTCTTGGTACATTCCACTGCTTAGTTCATCATAATAAAATTAGACTTGCAATGAGCTTAAAAGGAAAAAATAAAGAAAAAGAAAAGAAAGTGTTCAGTACATTACTCTGATCTGTCAGTCTGTATTATGTAAATAATTATGATTTTAGGGTCTGGATCCTTAGTTTTGTTTTAGGATAGGAGTGTATTATGACAAAGCACTCCCTATCCCTGCTACAGTGCTAGCTCTCAAAGAGCAGTATTTGTCTCAAAGTTCCTTGCTAATATCCAGAGATTCTTGATTAAAGAAAATTGCTAAACCCAGGTCCCTAAAAGGTGAAAATACCTGGCAGGTGTTCCTATTTTTAGTAATCATCCTCCTCCTAATCATTATTTGCACATTGTTACAAATACAAATGAGAGCAGGTATGCAAGGAATAAATGTTACTCACCTATAAACTCTGTGACAGGATCATGTTCACCCTCTGTTTTAATAGTACCTGCAATACTTTCATTCTCTAAGATTGGAAGAAAAAGCTGTACAAAGTCTGAGGTATATGGAGGAGCAATCACATCGAGCACCTGAGACAACAGACAGAACCAGAGTAGTATTTCAGTTAGAGGAAGAATGCTCGAATGTGCAATTATTCACTTGCTTTCAAGACATATAAGACCTTATGTTCTCCATACAGTAATTAAATCCTCTTGTGATACTCCATATATATATATATATATATTATATACGCACTCATATACTCCATACATACATGGTACCTCCATACTTTCACAAGTCAGCAGGCCTGAGTCACATCCTAGTGAATACTGATTCTACACGCACAGCTCAGAATCTGATCTCATATCTTCAAAAATTTATGCATCTGAGACAATTTAATATTCAAACACATACAACTGATATTGAAGTTTATTTACATATATTAAAAAACACAATTTTTGCTGCTGACCTCTGTAACAAAGTATCTGATGAGGGAGATATCTGTATCTAGCTTCTCCAGGCATTTGCGGATGTAACTGACAACAGGCAGGACATATCCTCGGCTGAGTAAGTGCACCATTCTATCCAGAAGAGTCTTCTTTAACTCCAGCTGACAGTGTGGGAAGAGAAGAACCAACAGATTAGAGCTTCTTTAAAAAGCTAGCAGTTCCTATTGCTTGTTCTTATTGACTCCACATCTGCAGTTACATTTTAACTACAATCACAGTCCTAAATTAAACTCTTTAAAACTGCTGTGACAGCAGAAGTTGTTCTCTAAAGTGTTACTAATATGATGGAACACAAATACTGAATCCTTAGAGACTCACCTGCTCCATTACATCAAGCTGGGAATGTTCTGTTTCAAAGAGCTTGACAAGAAGTTGTAGGACCTGAGGATGAAGTAGCTGATGGCATGTACTGATCTGCAAACAAGACAGGGAAGTAAAATCCTCAGAACTTCAATTTAAATCCAATGTACTGGCTTTTATTAGACAAGTTTATATTGATGTTTAGTGCCAGATGTACATTCTGACACAGAGAAGTATTCCACCATTTCTTTCTTTGATGCCTTAATTTTCCTAGCATTAATACTGTTGAGCTGACAAAGCCAGATAATTAACTCCAGACAGAAGAAGACTCATCCCTCTGTATTTACTAACTGCAAATGATAGGCACCCAGTGAACTGGATCTACTTCTCATTACAAGCATCAAAACTGTTCTTACTCTCCATCAAGGTTTCACAATCACTTTTACCTCATCCAGTAATGCCAAATGAACTGGAGTGTGATCAGTCTGCAGCTGGAAGTATCGTGGTTCTGACACAGTCCAATCCACCCACTTCAATACACCCATTGCCACCACTGGGAACCTACAGAGAAAGAGATCCCTTTTGCTCAGAGGCATAAACCAAACAAAACAACAGGACAACAAATAAAACCCAAGAAAGCAAAAAAATCTCAGTAATTTTTAAAATAAAAATCTTTCAGTATATTCTAATGGTTGCTCGAGTTTAACTTACAACAGAATTCATATAGGTCAAAGAGTTTTGCTTGAGAAGTCACCAGCATAGTAGTTTTCATCAAGAAAGGGGCAGAGAGAAAGATAGGCTGGAGGAAAATTCTTTCTACAAAGCCTCACCCAGCACAGCACAAAATGCAAAAAAATAGGCAACAAAATTAATGTACATTCAAAGTTTGTTCCAGTTTATTCAATACCTGCTATTTCATACTTCTGAGAGAAAAAAAAAAAGAATACATCTGTTGCTAGGAAAGCATTGCAGGAAGAAGAGTCATCTATCATCTTTTTCCAGTGGCAGAAAAAAGCATGTTGTGTGACACAAGGACTATTGGTCAGTGCAAGTCAGAATTTATGATCTCATGACAGACTCCAGAGTCAGATGTACAATTCTGAAGGCTGCTCTCAGAGCACAACTTCAAGGATTCTACAGTGAGGATGTTCTCATGGAATAGTGCACAAAGGCATTTGCCTTTAGGAATTCTGCCTCTCCTAAATAACACTGTCCTTCCAACAACTGAGTCTTGGGACCAGTCTCTGCTCACCTGATGCACTGATAGAGTGTGCTCAGTTCTGCAACCAACTCTGATGCACCTTTGTTCTCATTGCAGCACAGATTGTGAACAGTTTCAATGGCTTTTGAAGTTGACTTTAATTCATCCTTGTTTATGCTGACTCTCTTGTTCTGAAAAATGGCCAAGATTGAAGAGCTGTGAATATACTGGATGTCTCAGGCTTATTGCAGGTTACAATTACTTTCCTTCAATAACGAAAGATTACACCACGTTTCACAAAATTTAGACTTAAATGCAAATTTCAGAACTAATTATTAATGAGCTGAAGTCCGAGCATGTTTGCTTTATTTAATTCCCTAAGAATTATTTATCCACTTCATAAAATTAATTTTCTCTTATTCCAAAAAAGCACATATGGTTCCAGTAGCACAGAACTGCTACTGAAATCCTTTGGGGAAGGCAGGGGAAGACAGCAAAAATACTCAGTGTGCTCAGACTTTTATAGTACTATTTGGTCATCAGGATTTAGGTTTTTTTAGTTGTTCCAGTTGAGGCCAGAAATATTTCATATTAAAGTAAGTAAATCAAGTCAAATATATCATTTTAAATTGAGCAGCTTCATGACCATACATTTTCTTCAGCAGAGTCAGGCCACTGTAGGTAAAAATAATGTTATTCATGGAACTGAATGTTACCTTTTTCCACATCTCTACTACACTAGCTGCATATGCCAGAATGTGGATATATTTATGTTTGTGGTCCTGGTTGATCTTAGCACCTGGCTTAAACAATGACTGCATGAAGAGGTCCAGAAATGCAGGTACTCGAATCTGTGAAGAAAGTTCATGGTTTGTTAGAGCCTGAGAACTATGAGAAGTCACATATTTTGCAATTGACATCTTGCATAGCATGAGATACAACATATTCCCCCTTGGAAGTAAGTTATATAGTTTTCTGTAAAGACCCAAACTTTTAAGATGTATACCAAATAAACACCAAACCACCCCACACTCCTTCCCCTCAGAAAATCAAACCCAAACCAACCAGAAAAAAAAAATTAATTAACAGAGTTATAGACTATATTGCTACTGCATCTAAATGCCACCATTTGTTACCAGACCCACATGAGGAGGAGGCAGTAAGAATGTGGTCAAGTGAAGTGTGTCATTCAGTCCTGCTTGTAGCAAACTGCACAACCGGGTGGATTTTTTAAGTATTTTTTACTTTTTGTTAAAAGAAGCTAATTAATTCCTTGTCACCTTTATATCCTATGGAGAAGTTATTCAATTAATAAGATGACAACTTTGAATGATTAAAAAAAAAAATCAAGGAGCTAATGTGAAATAAAAATACAAGTAACAGCTTCGCATCTAGAGACATTACTTAAACTTACAGAGGAGGGTCATTGAAAGATGACCTCCTATTTCTGAGTGCTACTGTAAGAATTAAATTTCAGGGGTTATAAAAAGACAACTACTAACCAGTTCTACTGGAGGTGGGTCCATGCTTGTAAACATTTTGAACAGGACAGTGATGTCTGCGGGATTCAGAGCTCCTTTAGACAGCATCGCACCAAGAGCCTGACATGCTCGAGGATAGGAGGCTGCAGTACCCAATGCTAGTGTGATCTGACTGGCATCATGGCCCCTAGATGAGAAACAAACATCTGTAACTTGTTTTCTTAATTCAAACATTTTAACCTCACTGAGTCAACAGGACGTGGGCAGAACCCCTTACCTTGGGTTATTAGAGAAATAGGCCTGTATTTCCCTTGTTTAGTTTGTTGGGTTTTATTTTTCTAAAGTGTTTGCAGAATAATAATAATAAAAAAAGCATATTTTTTAATAGACCTAAACTTCAATTCTTTACTCTTCTTATTTTGGGCCTTCCAGTGCAGGACACAGAACTTTTCTGTTGCTCTGAAAATTAAAGCTTGCTACAAGAACTGCCCTGTTGCCGCTAAGAGTTCTCCTTTTGTGGGTAAAAGGTAATGAAGAATGAGGAAAAAAAAAAGAGAAGTTTACAAATTCCAGTGACTACCATTTCACTAATAACACAAGTGCCACTTACTTCTCATGAGCATATCGCTGAACCTCCTGAGCAATCCGTCTGACAGCTGACCCTCCTTGCTCTTCTTGAGCTAATATGGACATCATCGACTGAGCAAAAAGGTAGGTGTGTTCTCCATGGCACACCATCTTCTGTGAAGGCACACATCAAAAGAATCTTACCAGGAAGGAATATGCAAGTATGCTATTACAGCAGTGTAGTCACAGAAGCAAAAATTTCACTGAAACCTATGAATCAAAAGGCCAAGAAAAGCCTCGACAGCCTACAAACAAAACACAAACCCACAAACTACTAAACAAGAAAACCAAAAACCCAAGAGCTGAGAAGTACATAAAACCTTAGTTAGCATCACTATACACTGATACCAGGCAAGAAGAAATGGCTAAATTGAGAACTTCTGTTTCTTAACTGCCAGAATTGAGAGGAAATTCTAGCCTACTTAGGCCAAGTACTTTCCCTGCAATATTTAGAGAGACAAGCACAAAGCTCTCTGGAAGTCATTATTCTATTTCACAACAAAGAACACATGCTTTGTTGATTCAGATGGCAACTTTCACACTGACATGGATAATTGTTTTAATCTGCCAGAGGACCAACTAGACTGATCTTTTGATCCTGCATGAAATGTGAAAGACAACAGCTCTACCTTCATCTAGTTTCAATCCATTCCATAAAGGTAAGAGGTGTCACATAAGCAACCCAAATAACTCTTGGTCAGAGAATGATCAAAAAGCATAAATTTCTATTTTTTAACTCAGATATACCTTTTCTTCATAAAATTCTGTAAGACTTTATGCCAAGATTCTATATACATCAGTGAGGGATTGTAGAACATAATCAGAAAGGAAAACACTATTTTCTTCTCACATAAAAAAGCCAAACCCTGCAAAAAATCCCCCCTCCACAAAAACCCAAACACCAAACTTACAGCAAACTCAGGGAGGTTTTTTTCAAGGTTTTCTTCTCCTCCATCCAAAATTGTTGCCAGAGAAGTGCGCAGGACTCTGGAAAATACTTCCAGTTGCTGACATGCTGTTGAAACACTGGTTATTTCCCCTTGATATCCAGCATCAGATATAAGCTATTAAGAACAAAAACATTAGAGAAAACTTACCTTATATTTATATTTCAGATATCCTAACAAGTCCAAAAGAAAACCCAGAATGCAAGATTTGGCTCTATGTGCATCTACTAGAATTCACATTTATCTTTTAGACTCCAGAAACCAATAAAGATGTAGCAAAAGAAAGCAAACCATAAAGATACAAAAATACTTCAAAGCACAACAAGATATAACATTCTTTCCCTGTCACATAAACATAACAAGACTGGCTGAAATTTTCCACTGCACCAGAAATCCAGAATTTTCAAATACATGTGAAACAAAAAAGAAACCACACCCATAACAAAAACCTCAGAAAGCAGTACTTCAAACTGGAAGGCTACACTTAGTACCTGTAACACAAATTTCTCCCACCAACTTGTGTCATACTGTTGTAACATTTGAACTGCAGCCAGTATCTGATGCCAGATCAATCAGCCCTTTATGGATATTCTCATGTATTAGTGAAAGTATACTACCTTCACAGTAAAATTAAGCATTAAACAGTCGGGATGGGCTTCTGCCAACTTGTAGAAGAGATCTCTCCACGTAGTATGTGCTATCATTTGCTCAAGCCAGGCTGGAGTCTGAAAAGAATAGAGCAACAGAGAGAAATGTAAGAATACCTAGTTGTAAAAATCATTAAAAGTAAGGGGTTTACCTCTCAGGAGTCCTGCGAGTTGTTATACAGGACTTTGTTACAAAAGAGGATGCATTGAAAGTTTCAAAGTTCTCTAAGCCTCTGAGGACATCAGTGAAATACAACTGGTTTTTTGAATGCAATTGTGTCTTAACCAGAGAGTTTTGAAGATACAGTTTCCCTTTCCCCACCATGTACTACTCCATCAGATGAAGGTATCTATATAGGATCCAGTCATGTAGAGACAGCAACACGGATTCCATGCACACCTCTCCTTCCTCTGTAAAGATGGAATCTGCTTTCCGAGGGTCAAAATGCTTGATAAGTAAACTCTTTAAATGGTTTTCTACAGTCTCCTGAACTTGCATTGGCTCAACACCTGTATAGAAGGAACAAAGAACTTGGCAGATGCAATCCAATCACAGATAGCCACAACATCTTAATTTTTTAAACAAGAACAGAAACTACCTGTTTCTACCAACATGTAGAAGATGAGAGGATAGCCAACTTTTCTACTATCAAGCCAGTCTACAGACTCAAATTATATCATATAACTTATTGTACCTGTTTGAATGAGCCACTCTGCCAGCAAATTTACAGTCTGTGCCACTGCAGTGTAGTTTTCAGAGAGCAGCTGGATAACGTTCTCTGGAGAACCCCCTGCTTGGAAATATCTGATGAAAGGATAGAAAAAGAACTAGTTAAAACCCAAAACCAACTCAACTCTAAATGAAGGGAATATGATAGCATCTTGTATACATTTTCTCACACACACTTCTACACAAAGTAACAACACTGCTCCTCTAACACCCCAAACGTTGCACTCACCTCTTTAATGTGTTAAATATAGATGGCTCCATTATATAGTCTGGGGTTGAAAACTTCTTCAGGCATTCTTGCTGGACTTCAGCATCATCTTCTCCCTCCCCATCCTCATCATCTTGCTATTCACAAAAACAGTCAAATCAGCCACTTTCCCTATCCCGTTCCACACCCCTCCTCTATATCCTCAACCCATATTTAGGCTATTTTAGTCCACAGAAACTCACACTCCACTGTAAAAAACCCGCTCCCCAGACAAACCCAAGCTCCGTCCTGCAGCCGTTTTTTTCCTCTTCACTTCCATAAGCCCCAGGCCCCACCACAGAGCAGCCTCCCCCTCACTCTCGGCGCTCTTCCCCTCATCTCGGAGCTCCAGGCGCGACTCCCGCAGGGGCGAGAGACCCCGGCAGCCCCTCCAGGACCCACCCGGGGCGCAGGCGGCATCCCCCGGGAGAAGCTCTCCGGAGCGGCACGGAGGGACAGGGCTCTCC